>KZ652300.1:168235-185189 GCA_001010745.2 Gerris buenoi
TGCTTAAAATTAAAGTGAATTACTATTTCTTGAAAAACTCTTGATAAAGCAAAATATATACTTAAAAAATCTCACGATTAATTTATAGACAATTTATACATAATACCCTGTATGTGGCCATTAAATTACTTGCTACCTTTTTTTTTAAAAAAAAGGCTCTTTGCATTAATAATGCTCATCGCGTTGTTGAGTTAATGCACAAATCCTCTTTTTTTGTCGACACTATTCTATTGCCTAGATATCTAAATTGATCATCTACTTTTAACAATTTTGGTGATCACTTTTGCTGCAGTCTGGTCGATAATTTTTGAGTGTGATTTAGTGATTTTCCACATAATACCTCAAGATTTGGAAGAAAATGTACTTACCATAAATATGTAATTTTTTTTTTCTTATATAAATCACGCGTTTATGGAATATTTTTAGTTTTTCCGCATAAACATTCGGTTACCAACTTTTCCAGGATGAAATTAATTAGTTATTAGATGAATTGCAAATGGTTGATAAATGTAAAAATTATCTTTGCACCTGATGCATGTGAAATAACTTGTTTCTTTTTATCTTATCAAATTGTTAAACAAATGTTTTTTTTTGTCAATTTAATTAATTTAATTGTGGATTGAATGATACAAATAAATAAAGAATACCTATATATTGTTAATACACCTGGGATGTTAAGACATTTGTTCTTTGACTATTGTTTACCTATTTGTTAAGTTCCACTTGTGGAATTCCGCCGTGGAAATCTGTACAAATTGAGCAAACGTCAATATTCCTTTTTTGAGTTTGTAATAAAACCCATATTTTTTGCACTGCTAATTAACCCTGCTTTTTTTATGTGTTATTTTAGATTGCAGAGTAATGTTATTTGCTTTATCTGTGCTTGTTATCTGTTACTTTATAAGAATCCTCTTTCATAGTTAGCCTGGTATTAATAATTCTGTTTCTATCTGTTATAAATCTGTCAGCCCAGATGTTTTATTGTTATCCGATAAAGTTGGCTTGAAAGAAAAAAACATACAAAAAGAAATTGTTCCAGTTGCGCATCTAGGCCTTCACGGATAACAGAGTAAATTATTAGTTATACAGCGAAAAATGATCTGCTCTTGCATCAATTTTGTCACTTGACCCAAATTAATTAAAATCCATCTCTTTCATTCATAGATAAAAGTTATGTGTAATTAGTATTGTTTATATCTCAAGTCCTATACTTATTACCCCATTAATTTTCTCATTTTTGGTTCCCTTGGGGAAGAAGGTTAACAAAATCGAATGCGCAGTAAGCGCACGCATTAAAGAGAAGGAGGTAGTCACTTCCCCAGACATCTTTTAAAGATCGACATTACTATCGGGCGAGTTCAACATTTTTTATTGACTCATAATAAATACCTTGACAGCTTGAGGTGGTAGAAGCAACATAGCATTGTACCATTTTTACATAGTGAGAGATTATCCCCATGCTTATAATGTCCTTCTTTTTGAGCCACTATCATGACAGCAGTCATTATTTAAGAACTTAACTGTATTAACTCCCTCTCTCATTCTCATGAATGCCTTAATTCTTTTCCTCATCTTTTTATACTTCACATTGTTTACCAATATAGTATTACCTACTTGTATTTTTTTATATTTATATTAATTGCATGTTAACAATACTTTAATTTATTTGTTATGTGCATCTTCTTTGTGGCTTGCGATTCGCTGTTGAGAGCACACATTTAAAAAATAAATACATATAATATGAATATTTTTAAGATAGCGGCCAATATGGTGGACAACTAGTGGGAAAGTGTATAGTCCGTACAACTTATATTATTCATTTGAGTTTTTCAGGTAGATTATGAGAATAAGTACATTTTTTCCTCAAAATATGGTAGCCATATAGAAACAAGTATGTCCGATAAAAGAGCAAAATACAAATTGCTCAACACTAGTTCATAATAATATTTAAATAATTTTCTACATCATACATGTATTGTGCCTGGTAAATTCTGAATTAGCACTTTTAAACAATGCCCTTATTACATATTATGCCTTATTTTACGCTTTTTTAAAAATTTATTTACATATGCATATTTAATTCCAATGAATCTACAAATTATTTTATAATCCTTTGAATGAGCTTTATCTTGTCTCTATTTACATATTCAAATAGGAAATTAATCGTTTTCTTCAACACTCAAATTGTGTTTATATGTATTTATGTGTTTATTTTATCATATCACTCACTCTCACAAAAATACATAATCACACACACACATATGATTATTTATATACATATATTGTAATTATATACATATATTGTAATTATATATATATATATAATATGATACACCCTCAATTATGTATCATTATCTCATAATTTATCTGTCGGTAAGAACATAATTCACAGCAACTATTAATTTTCATGATACAAAAACAGGTCTGGTTTGTCGTCATGACGAGATAATACATTATAGTTTATAGTCTCTAATCATATTTCGTAAATTTAATCTCACATTTATTTTGCAAACTACTTTTTCTTGTTTCGATGTGTTATTATGTTGTATTTTTTTTTTTTAAAGGCGTTTCAAACATCTCTTTTATAATAACTAATTTATAATCTGAGACATATATAATTATCGCTGCAATTATTTATCTTTCAATAGAAGTTGTTTTAATTATTATTTTTTCAGTAACCAGGACTCAATATAATAATGATCTTTGGCCATATGATATTCCTGTATTATGTTTCAATTTAATTTATGTAATGGAATAGAGAGAGAAGGAGATAAATTTAAATACAAATGTTGAAAATATGAAATTAAAGAGATCTTGATTGTACAAGGTCAACAAGACAAAATTATGACCCCTTCCATTAGTTATAAATAATAAATTAAATACTTTGTGAGAGAATATTAAAATATATTATTTATATTTGCCCTAATTTTTGGCATAACGATTATCAATTTTCTGTATTAGTATACAGTACAGAATTTGATTTATATAATCCTTTTTTTAGAGTGTTAATTTATATCTTTATTTATAAATTAAAATCACACAATTTGTTGTTGTTTTTTTAAATATATTTATTTTTTCCTCAAAAATTATATTAATATAGTTTTGAATTATTAATGTCTTTTAGAGGTTGGTGTTTGGTATGTGAGTTTGTGTGTAAAACTGGGTATGTGGTTTATTTATTTATTTTTTTGGAACACAAAAACAAATGTTTACCTACAAATTATTATGTACAATGTTTTATTGTCAAGACGGCGGTAATTTATATGCAACATTCAGCATTTTGAAATCTCAGTAACTAATTACACTCGATGCTTGAAATTTGGATGGGTAGCTTTCTTCATTACCATTACTTAAATAACTTCAATGTAAAGGTTTTCCAATCCATTTTTAATTCATGATAGAGGCCATATGTTTATGGGCGTTTCAATGTTTATGTGGAACCAGCCTTTAATAACTTTTCCAGTTGGCCAAATCAATTAAAATTTTTAGAGAGTTGCAAATTATAATTGATCATTAGGGGTTATAGAGATTCTCGCTTAGCAAAATAATTTTAATTTTTCTCATTTGCAAAATAATTTTAATTTTCTCATTTGCAAAATAATTTTAATTTTTCTCGATTAGCAAAATAATTTAAATTTTAATTGACGATAATTTGTAAACCTATCAAATAAAAAATCCGTAGTAAAAAATGGGTTTCTAGCTAGTAAATATATCTATTTGATTTTGATGTACAGTTTAAGCTTTTTTTTTCACCATTTTGAGAACGCTTTTTACTTTATCATATATTACTTTCTCGTATAAGAAGAAAGTATTTTGATGGCGCGAAAATTCGACTTTCCTGAGTCCAAAAAAGAGGGGTTTAAAAAATGTCTGTCTGTCGTCTGCAGTCTGCATGTGCAGACACGCATAGCCTAGTCTAATACACTATAAGACCGATATTGATGAATTTTAGCATACATCTTCAGAAAAATCACACCGGGAGGATGAATGGATGCATTTTAAATCTAAATTTACGGGTGCTGTGCTACGCTCCAAAAACTCAAATTATTATTTCTCGAAATCGCTTCCGTCAGTTTTTATTTAAAAAATCTAAATGTAGTCCATATAAATACGAATCTAATCATATCTGGTGTTTCTCCGGGAATAATCTAGTCCCTAAGAAAATTACTTTAAACGCGAACTGTATGACGCCGGGTTCGATTCCCCGCAGAGATGTTATTTTTATGATAAATTTTGATGAAATGTAAATTAATAATTAAATGTATCTTCGAAAGCACGAAAACTAATAAATGGAAAACCCTGGGCTAAATAATTATAGTTATAAACTCATGTATGAGCATGTTTGTCTGAGTTGTCTCTGACCGATTTTTTTTATTAGTTTTTCTTCGACCCTAAGAACTCTTGTACCTGTACCACTATTTTAATGGTTTAACTGTCAATATTTTACAAATGATATACATTTATTTTTTTTACAAAAATAGTTTATTTAGTAGAGCAGTGAATTTGTAGGGGCAAACTTTAACCCACTCGTCGAAACAAACCAAATGAGATTTTAGTGGAATTATAAGTTTAGGTCCCCTTAGTCTAAAATGCGTTTTTGATATAAAAAAAATAATAATAAAATAAAAAAAGCTTGTAGTCTAAACTAATGGGCGGATTTCAATGAAATTTGGCATTGTGTCACATAACGTTTACATTATCATGTTTTATGTAATGTTATAAATGTGAGTTGCATTTATTTATTTCACTGCTTATTAATTCTTTGTTGTGATGAAAGAGAAAGATATACCTCTCCATACGAATTATTAATTATATAGATATATTGGGTGTATTTGTATTTAGTAGTTAAAAATTATAAAAAAGTTAACTGGTAATGATTTTCACCCTTGGTGTGAAATAATATTTAAAATTTGATCGGAACAACGTTTTATATTTGCAATAACGTTATAATTATCTGATTGATTTTAACTACATATTTCTTTACGGATATTATGAAAGGCTATAATCTGGTGGGTATATTGAAGGTGAACATGCTTAAAATTAAAGTGAATTACTATTTCTTGAAAAACTCTTGATAAAGCAAAATATATACTTAAAAAATCTCACGATTAATTTATAGACAATTTATACATAATACCCTGTATGTGGCCATTAAATTACTTGCTACCTCTTTTTTTTTAAAAAAAAGGCTCTTTGCATTAATAATGCTCATCGCGTTGTTGAGTTAATGCACAAATCCTCTTTTTTTGTCGACACTATTCTATTGCCTAGATATCTAAATTGATCATCTACTTTTAACAATTTTGGTGATCACTTTTGCTGCAGTCTGGTCGATAATTTTTGAGTGTGATTTAGTGATTTTCCACATAATACCTCAAGATTTGGAAGAAAATGTACTTACCATAAATATGTAATTTTTTTTTTCTTATATAAATCACGCGTTTATGGAATATTTTTAGTTTTTCCGCATAAACATTCGGTTACCAACTTTTCCAGGATGAAATTAATTAGTTATTAGATGAATTGCAAATGGTTGATAAATGTAAAAATTATCTTTGCACCTGATGTATGTGAAATAACTTGTTTCTTTTTATCTTATCAAATTGTTAAACAAATGTTTTTTTTTGTCAATTTAATTAATTTAATTGTGGATTGAATGATACAAATAAATAAAGAATACCTATATATTGTTAATACACCTGGGATGTTAAGACATTTGTTCTTTGACTATTGTTTACCTATTTGTTAAGTTCCACTTGTGGAATTCCGCCGTGGAAATCTGTACAAATTGAGCAAACGTCAATATTCCTTTTTTGAGTTTGTAATAAAACCCATATTTTTTGCACTGCTAATTAACCCTGCTTTTTCTATGTGTTATTTTAGATTGCAGAGTAATGTTATTTGCTTTATCTGTGCTTGTTATCTGTTACTTTATAAGAATCCTCTTTCATAGTTAGCCTGGTATTAATAATTCTGTTTCTATCTGTTATAAATCTGTCTTAGCCCAGATGTTTTATTGTTATCCGATGGAGTTGGCTTGAAAGAAAAAAACATACAAAAAAAAATTGTTCCAGTTGCGCATCTAGGCCTTCACGGATAACAGAGTAAATTATTAGTTATACAGCGAAAAATGATCTGCTCTTGCATCAATTTTGTCACTTGACCCAAATTAATTAAAATCCATCTCTTTCATTCATAGATAAAAGTTATGTGTAATTAGTATTGTTTATATCTCAAGTCCTATACTTATTACCCCATTAATTTTCTCATTTTTGGTTCCCTTGGGGAAGAAGGTTAACAAAATCGCATGCGCAGTAAGCGCACGCATTAAAGAGAAGGAGGGAGTCACTTCCCCAGACATCTTTTAAAGATCGACATTACAATCGGGCGAGTTCAACATTTTTTATTGACTCATAATAAATACCTTGACAGCTTGAGGTGGTAGAAGCAACATAGCATTGTACCATTTTTACATAGTGAGAGATTATCCCCATGCTTATAATTAAATATATCAATTCATATAATGAGTATTTCATAAATTATATATTTTTAAATATTATATACCTATAGGTATATTATTATTAGTATTAGTATCAATTTGTTTATTATACTTTAATGTTATAGCAATTGTAATGAGAGTATAATAAAAATAAACCCTATATTGTCGAAGCAATAAACCCTAGGCAAAAAAACAAACCCTATATTGTCAATTCTGTTGCATTTCTTTGGTGAAGAAAAAATAAAATTTTATCATATTTATACTACAATATATAAAATAAACAGTACAATTCAAATTCCAAACCTCAACTCAACAAAGATATGCTAGGACATGCATACCTAGGACCGAAATATTACAACGAATTGCCTCAAAATCTCAAACAAATACAGTCTGTCACACTTATAGACACTTTTAAAAATCAAATTAAAACATACCTTTACTCACAAATCTAAAAAACAAAAAAAACCTGATGCAACTATTACTTGGAATTTGGACAATGACAAATTAAGATATTTATTTTCTCTTTTTATTTTATTTCATAATTTAATTTAATTATTTTTTTCCTTTAACTTATGATTTAATTAATTTTTACCTTTCCTTCTTCTTCATCATATTTATTTACTAGGTGTGCAATGCTTGCAATATTGAGCTGAGCGTGCATTTTAATCATATTTCTTTTTTTTTTTTTCATTCCTTTCTATTTTACCAATAGAATGACCCCTCATAAATGAAAATATGACAAAAGTTGACATAAAAACAATAACTGTACTCTTAAAGAGCTCTTTAACGACATGCATCTTGAAGGGCATATACTATTTTAACTTTTGTACCCCGTACCCCCGTGTACCAATTTGGACCATTTCAGATTTATACCGTCCTGTAGTTAGTCACTATGACCGTGCCTAATTTTGTGCGGATCGGCTCAGCCGTTCAGGAGAAAACTTTTGTACCCTGTACCCCGTACCCCTGTGTACCAATTTAGACCATTTCAGATTTATGTATACCTTTCTGTGGTTGGTCGCTACGACCGTACCGAATTGTGTGCGGATCGGCTCAGCCTTTCAGGAGAAAACTTTTGTACTTCGTACCCCTGCCCCCGTGTACCAATTTGGACCATTTCAGATTTACGCACCTTCCTGTGGTTAGTCACTATGACCGTGCCAAATTTTGTGCAGATCGGTTCAGCCGTTCAGGAGGAGTATGCAAAGTGTAGTATAAAAACTTCTTCGCTCAGCTCAATAATTAAGAACAGCCTGATCACCACCTTGGAATTGCCTGCACTCGACAAATTTCTGGCAATGATTTCCTGCAAATTTAATTAGGCCTGTGAAGGACATTATTGCTGTAAGAGACAAGGTCTGTACAGTTCTAATTGTGCAAACCTGTGAAGGAATCTGGATGATTCAAATCTCATTGGATGATGTCAATCGTTAATAGAAGGCGAGAAAGCTTATGTGCCACACTTATTGGCAGACTATTTTAGTGTTTATAGGAAAACGTGTTAGTATTTTTCATAATTGATTGAACAAGTTTTGCTTTTTAGTAAATGATTCACCTTAATTTTTCATTTAATCTACTTTTATATTGCCATTTTGCATAACCAGTTATCATATTCTTTAAAAGGTGTTGCCTATTGATTGTTAAAAATAATTTGTATAATATTTTTTTAATCCCTCCGATAATTGTTCGTGTAGTTTTCCGTCGATTTTTTTATAACAAGTTAAAAAAAAAATTGCTCGATGTCAATTAGGTGCAAGTTCTCTATTGTTTAGAATTATGGCTTTTTGTAGAGATAATTGCTTGCCAAGGACGTTTAGTTACAGTCTCACCGCAAGTTTAGTTTCAACCTCACCGTCATTAAAAGCTCCGTTTACTGGGTGGAAAGCAATTTTCTGTCTGGTCGGCGTTCTAGTTGCCGATCAATAGTGACTAAACTGTTGTCTCCGTCACGTATATATTCCAACTGCAATTACAATTATTGAACTTTTAACACATTTTTCTTGGAATACGATTATCTCATTACGATGTGTAATAACACAGAAGAATGAGGAGTTAGCAATATGCTGGTAGTGATATCCGGTAAAAAAATTGTTTTAAAGTTAATTTAAATAATTATTATTTAAAAATGTTTTTCATATAATTGTTGAAAATAAATAGTTAAAGAAAATTGCAAATTACTGGAAGCTTTGTATGTTATGTTAATTGTACTTCTTGCATGTTAATACCACACATATTTTTATTGTTTTAAATTAACTATTTTTTTATTCTTATTGATTTTTTATGTATATTTATTTTTTAATTCTATTAGATAACGATAACAGTACATTTTGTCAATTATTATTGATATCATTTTATTATATGTAATCATTAATTATTCTAAAACAAACTCGGAAAAACATCTTCGTATTTTAATTGCCCTTGTTTTCTGTCCTCCTATATTTTTGTGATGTATCTAAAAAAAAAAATAAAAATAAAAAAAACTTCTTGCCTTTGCATAGTCCTCTAAATTATTTCTAAAAAAAAAAAAGGTTCATTGGATCTAAACGAAATCGATTTTTTGCCTCTACCTGTCTTTCCATCACTTTTTTCCTCTTTTATTGAAACAGATTCCAAATTCTAACCTCTCACTCAACTCTTATTCTTCTTCTGATATTTTTTCGCATTTTGTGTCTTTTCACCGGCACTAATGATCGTTAGACGTTAACCACTAGTGGTTTAAAAGCTGGTTTTGTACAATGAAGTTACTTTTAGTGGAAGGGCGTCTTTTTAAAATTTTTAATCAAGTGACTTCAGTACTTTTGCAGAAAAAGGATATCCATTAATTAATAATTGAATTTTAATTAATTATTTAATCAATTTAAATTTTATTGAATCGACTATATGAGTGTAAAGGTAGAAATACACTACAATCACGTCACGTGACATCACGTCACGTGATATCACGTGAAAAAAGTGTGCGATGCTGATTTACTAAGGTTTGTATGCATTGCAGCTACATTATTATCACGTCACGTGATGTGATATCAGTGTAGCTTTCAATACATATAAAACATCACGTCACGTGATATCACGTGATGTGATATCAGTGTAGCTTTCAATACATATAAAACATCACGTCACGTGATATCACATGACGTGATAGTATTGTGTTTCCGCCTTAAATTGCACAACCTAATATATGTGAGGGCACGGCAGTGCCCCGACCAAGTTGAGCACAGCCACCATCCTTTACTTGAACCAACCCTAGGGACTTTGGACCCCCTTCGATATAAAAACCCTTTATCTTATTAAAGATACTTAGATGTATAAAATTAATTAAAGAGTTCATTATAAACTGAACCAAAAAGAAAATTTTCACTTCTGATATTTTTTCGCATTTTGTGTCTTCTCACCGGCACTAATGATCGTTAGACGTTAACCACTAGTGGTTTAAAAGCTGGTTTTGTACAATGAAGTTACTTTTGGTGGAAGGGCGTCTTTTTAAAATTTTTAATCAAGTGACTTCAGTACTTTTGCAGAAAAAGGATATCCATTAATTAATAATTGAATTTTAATTAATTATTTAATCAATTTAAATTTTATTGAATCGACTATATGAGTGTAAAGGTGGAAATACACTACAATCACGTCACGTGACATCACGTGACGTGATATCACGTGAAAAAAGTGTGCGATGCTGATTTACTAAGGTTTGTATGCATTGCAGCTACACTATTATCACGTCACGTGATGTGATATCAGTGTAGCTTTCAATACATATAAAACATCACGTCACGTGATATCACATGACGTGATAGTATTGTGTTTCCGCCTTAAATTGCACAACCTAATATATGTGAGGGCACGGCAGTGCCCCGACCAAGTTGAGCACAGCCACCATCCTTTACTTGAACCAACCCTAGGGACTTTGGACCCCCTTCGATATAAAAACCCTTTATCTTATTAAAGATACTTAGATGTATAAAATTAATTAAAGAGTTCATTATAAACTGAACCAAAAAGAAAATTTTCACATGTCTTCCTATATTGGTTCTTAAGATATATGAGCCTAAATCTAAAGTTTTGTTATTTTGTCTTTGTCATTGATATATAGATTGACTGACTTATCATAAATCTAAGCCACATCTAGCAATCCTAGAAACTTGCAATTTTCTATACTGGTAAAGTTTAATGTACAAATAAAGGAAAAATCAAAAAATTCCCATAAAGCTGGTTCTTTGTCTCTCTCAAGGCTAATAGAAAAACCGCCTGTTCAAAATACCTATTTTAAAAATAATATAACTTGCGCTACTAGCGCTTTCTAGTAGAGAACTTTGAAACTAAAGTATTATTTTTTCTTATTAGTAGAATTTTATATTGGAATAACTGTGATTGATTTTTATTGGGTATTGAGCTCAAAAAAATTATACCTATACTTCCCGTTCGTCCGCACACTTACACCACATAATTGTTTTGTTCTATTTGAACACCCACCTTTTCTTCTAAAAAATGATAATGATTTCCTTTTGATCCATATTCCATATTATGCCCTTCCCTTATCTTTTCTTATGTCTATCTATATATATAAAATCCAAATACCACTCACTCACTCTCTTGACACATCACGATATCTCTGAAACCACTGGACCTACGACCATGAAATTTTGTAGGTGTGTTCCTCTTACCTCCTAGGTGCTCGCTAAGAAATATTTTAAAAATCCGCCATCTTGATACAAGATGGCGGCCATTTATATACGAAATTCGACAAGACGATATCTCGGGAACCAATTGTACTAGAACCANTTTTCTTCCTTTTTTTTAGCCTTAGTGAAAAAAATAGCGCAAAATTGCGGGAAAAATGGAGTAGATTAGAATTAGAAAGGAGCGTCAGTGATAGCGCAGGCGCAGTCACAGTAGTGAGTGATATATTGAAGATTGCGTCCATTCAGGATATGCACTTTCTCCTCTTAACCCCCTATAGTCCTCAAACTCTAAAGAAGTTTCTAAAACTAACATCTATCCTTTCCTTTTTTTTCCTGCATGTAAAATAAATTCTCTTAAGGATTTCCTCCTGTTTTCATTACAAATTAAACATTAGAATCCTATTTCCTTTTACCTAATTAAGCATTATATATTTTTTTATTTTTTCCTCTTCATGCTTTTTAAACATGGCAAAAGAAAGCTGAAAACACACTGGAGTATACTCGTATATTTCAAAATGTTAATTATCTTGTATTAAATGGACTAATGATTGTTCCTTAAAAAGAATAAATTACAGATTACTAGAGAAAATGATTTAATTACTCCTTATTTTTACTACGTTTTTATTAGCTTGCTTTCTTGTTTGTTTGTTTGTCCTGTACAAATCTTGCAATCGATTTTTAACTAACTTCCCAAGTAGCTAGACATTTGAAACTTTTAGAAGAGCTTAGAACTCGATGACAATAATGCATTATTTTAATACTTTTTTTCAGCAGAATTTAATTTGTTTTCAGCAAGTTTGCTTTATGTAAAGTTAGTTCGAAAAAATCCGCATGTTATTTTATTTGTTTTGTTACATCCAATTATTTTGGCAATCTTCATTTTGACGGGTTTCAAATTTGTGTTTTTTTATTAGAGGTAAACATTGAATGACAGCGAGAAAGGAAAAGTGAACAAATAAATTAAGTAAGTGACGAGTGACAACCAGATTTAAATTCGGAACTATTTTTTTCACTAACATTATATTATATAACAATGAAAAGTATATATTAATCATTTCATATATGATTCAACAGAACATTTGAAAACGTAGTACATATATAAAAAGTTCTTTTTATCTTGAAATTATTTATTTGCCTTTGTTGATGTTAGGGGAACATTATGAATGAAACTTATAATTAAGGATTTGCTTGGCGCTGCTAATTACAGTAAAAATTCTTGAAGCAATTAATATTTCTAGCTCTTTCCTAGAGAAATATTTTACAGTGTTAAGTTATTTTGAATTTTCTATTTTTACTTGTGAATTTTATGTATGTGATTAAGTGATTATAAGGATTTGCATTTGATTAAACTATTGTTTATCTGGTTCCAGAGAATTGTGATTAAAGTATTTTCCATTTCTAGACTATTAAAAATAATCTAATTACTATTGGATGGTGTTCTCAACCAGTTTTCCTTTATTATTTTAGATTAATTTAGAATACCTCGGGCGTCGAGCCCAAAAAAGCATTTTTATTTATAACTTGTAATTCTTCTCGTATCGCTTTGTGAGGGTTCTGGTTCTGGTTGACTATCTATGTACTATTACTCGGGTCTTATTAATGTCCCAGAAAAAACTAGACCTAGTTTATTCTGGCATAAGAGGATTTTTGTGACGCACACGCTTATTACACAATTATTATTCTTGAAATGTTTAAGCGTTAGTTAGGGGAGTCCTTGTAATCATTCTTGCTGCTTGATTGTCTTACTGGCTGTTATGCACCTGATCTCTAAAAGTACCTTATAAAAATTTGAATCTTTGTGTATTTATGTTATGTGTAATAACAAAAAAAGAGAGAAATTATATAGTGAAGCCCCCCCCCCCCCAAAAAAANTTCCCACAACAATCAAGCGAAAAAGAAAAAGCCGAAGAAAGGTCCGGACTTCAATACTTATGGCATTTCACTTGACTTGAATGAATCATTTGATGAGCAAGCCAAGTCCATGATTAGCCAATACGAGATGACACCAAAAGAAAGAGAAAGAGTGGAAATTCTTAAGGCGGATTTATACAGGGTATTCTCTCCCATTATACCGAAGGTGGAACCAGTCTTGTTTGGATCTGTTGTTGCTGGAACTGCTTTCAGGAATAGTGATGTCGACATCTACCTTAAATGTTGTAAGTCAAAAGTTTTTTAAAAATATATATATATTTTTTTTTTTTTTTTCAGAAAACAGTTTTTAAGGAATTTTTCATATAGTTCGCATATTTTGGGATAAGAACGCGTTTCCCGCCACAAAATCTTTAAAACATTTTACCAGAACGATTTGGGCTAGTAACTTCGGTGTAGTTTCATAGCATTTGGACAGTACAAATTCACATAAAGGCATTTGCTTCTTGTCTTAACATAACAAATGGTTCAAAATGTATAGCTAAAAAGCTTTTAATTGCATGACATCTTGACACGGGTGGGGCGATTATGGTGGTAAACGAATTCGTCCTATTTATTGAATTGCCTATGAATCCTTAGTGTTGCTGAAAGCACATACTTGGCCAATTTATTTAACTCCCTGCGCTCATTCCTTTCTCTACTGCATGCGCACGAAATTTTGTTTTTTAGCCACCGAAGATAAAGGAAGATAAGATTACGATCGTTTTGAGGAATTGAGGAACGAATTTTTTTGTCTCCGATTTCAAAACTTCATATTTGGCATACATGCGTTCAGAACATCAAACTCGAAACTATAAAAAATGAATTTTAGCTCTGAATTTTAGGAAACAAATAGTTCCTAAGAAAAAAGCTCTAAATACGGCTGGTGAGAGGCCGGGAGGAGTTATCTTTATGGTAAAGTTTGCTATGATGTTAGTTAATAATAATTAATTATTAATATTAAATGTAAATGTAACCAAAATTTTTATCACTGCATCAGTCAACTTAGCACATTTTATAAATTATAGTAATAGTAATTTTTAATCATCTCCCTCTTTTAATATACCATAATTAGTTTAATTTGTTATTATTTTATAAATAAATCCGACATTTTGGTATTTTATGATGTAATGCTGAATTGTTAAATTTTACTAATTTGTTCCAATCTTAATCATAATAATTATTTTGTTGTGTTTGTCATTCATTGAATTTTTAAAAATATTTGTTTAAAAAAAATATTGTGAGTGCAACTGAGTAATAATTGTTTGTTTTGTTCTTGATTCGATCACTGGTATTTTCTTCCTTTCTTGGTTTTTTCGCAGTATTAGTAATAAATAAAAATTCAAGGACAAAGGATCGTAAAAATAAGTTTTGGCACTGAAATCCTTACAAACTCTGTTGTAAATAACTTTTTTTATCACCCACTTTTCTTCTTTTTTTTTACTATTGTTTATTTTGTTTTTATATTGAAGATTTTTATTCAGCTGTTTTTAAAATCCTTGTTTAGGTTATAGCATTTTATTTATTTATTGATTAAATACTTATTCTGCGTTCTTTGATTCGTAAATGGTGAATCACTTTCTTATAAAATACATAATGTATTAAGGGTTTTAATACGTGTATTATTGTCATATGTTTGCCTACCATTATAAAGAAGGGTAACATTAAGTATTTCTGTTAAGTCCTGCAATAATAGAGTTTTTAATAAAGAAAATGCAGTGCGCTGCAACTCAACCCTACTTTTAATTCTCAGGGTTAATTAGTATAAGTGTATTAGCACATGAATTGAGAGTGCTGTTATAATAGGAGGTTATAAGTTTACTCCCCAATTGGGCCTCTTACTTAATATTAATATAATTAATTATGTATTTTTTTTTTTATTTTTTTTTTTATTTTCAAGGATTNACATTTTTCTGCAGTATATCTACAATATCTCTCTATACTTAATATTATATTATTGCTGACATTTACTTTTGAGATTTTGATGGCTATCTGTGTTATAAGGTCCCTAAAATAATTAAATTGATTTTTAAAAACATGGTGGTCCACTCGACTACGGCGATACCCCTTTCTGTACAAATAGTTTTATGTGCATAGTTTACTTAAAATATTATACTTGAAATAAATTAGGTAGGAAAAATCTTTTGTCCTTTACTTTAGGTATAATTTTTTTGATCATTATAGCTTTTAATATTAAAAACTTGTTTAACCAGTTATGAATCATGTCGTAATCCCTTATCAAAGGAGGGTGTTAGCGTGTAAAGTCTTTATTATTAAGAGCGTCTTCATTATCTATTTATATTTAATCTTGACACGATAAGTCGTCTGGAAAAATCTTTAGTCAAAATGCATCTTGTAGTAATAATTTGCGTATTTTCGTCTCCTCCCCCCGTTCTTGTTGATAGCTAGGTTGATAAGTCGTAGTAAAGTTGGTCCCAGTAGGAGGATGGGCTGGGAGTGAGGCATGCGCAGAGTTGTTCCTAGCCGAATATCGACCGACAGCCTAAGCTAGACACCTCACCCCCCACCCTGTTCCCAAGCACCTGATCCTATGGTGTCTTGCGGCTGGTCAGAAGGCTTTCCCCCAGTTCCGCGAGCCCACCCCAAGTCGTTCTTTACACACCACGTTCCCTTTTACGAAATTCTCCCCGATGTTTATTATAATGATGTAAGTTTTTTTTATTTTTTTTAATTTCTTCTTTATAATTATTTTTAAATATTCAAGTAATTAAAGGAAAAATGTAAAAAAAATCATAATGTGAAAATATTTTTTTATATTTGTAAATAGGTTGGTATGAGAGTTTATTTAGGGCCCGTATAGTTGAAGCAATCGGTGGCCCATAGGCAGGTCCCCCCTTGTACCCAAGGGCCACACCCCCTAATCATCTCTTCGTCCCTCACCTACCTCTTTCATCACAAATCATTTTATCATCTTGACATTTTTTTTTTGCTCTTGTGATTCCTCATTCCTTTTCCTCCCGGACTTGATTCAAAAGTAAATCTAATACTTTTCTCTGTTCTATCTTATTTTTATATTAAAGTTTTCTCTTCGAACCTTTTTTTTATTCTCTTGAAGTATAAATAAAAAACTTTTTTATCAATAACAAAAATATATTTTAACTTATAATTAAATATAGTTGTACTACATTATTTTTATACTGACCGTTATTAACTTTTTATGTAAACGATATTAATAATTCTGTTTTAAAAATAGAGTACGAATACTCTCGTATACGACGACCCCTTTTCCATTAATAAAATCCGTACTAAGGCCTCATATATGAATACCTAATTTATTTCAATTTTGATACCGTATTTATTTCTCTTACCGCAATTTATTTCAATAATATATATTATTAGAGTTGGGGGTTTTAAAGGAGTGTGAGTATGCGCAATGTACGTTTCTTTTATTTATTAAAATAAAATCGGATATAATGGTTAAGCGATAACAATCAATCTCAATCTAAAGAATAATTGATAATGTTTATCTTTCTTATTGGTATATGTATTTATATAAAAATTCTATTGTATTCATAAAAAGTATCCTGTAACATTACACATTTTTCTTTCTTTTAAGTGTAAACTGCGTATAATCTGACTTCCTGTAATTTATTTTTGTAAAAGAAAAACGTTTTTTGTAAAAAATATAAAAAAACAAAATATCAACTTCAATCACTTTTTTTATTAGATAATTTACTTATACTTATTCAAATATTATCCATGAAATATATATTATTTAATTTATCAAAATTAGTTTATTCCTTTTTGGAAATTTATAAAGAAGCCGTTTCATTTTGATATATTTGATTTGAATTGATTATAATATGTTTGCGTACTTTTTCTTATTAAAAAAAAAAAAAAAAAA
>KZ652300.1:185535-209387 GCA_001010745.2 Gerris buenoi
TTATTTATTTATTTTTAATCCATAAACTTAAGTTGATTTAAAATTAATATGAAATATTAATTTTGTATCATTTCCCTGTTATGTAAGTAAATTTTCTTGTTTCATAATCTTGTTTTCATTATATCTGTAATTCATTACCACGTTTTTCTTTAAAATATTTCACTTTTAATTAAAACAATAGGCATACCTATACATTTATGTATATATTCCTTATTAAAGTATTCTTTGGGTGTTAAAAATAAAAGTAATAAATTAATAATGATTGCCAATATACATATTTGAGGGAGGGGGGATTAAACGAAAAGTTAAAAAAAAAAAGTCAGTACTATCCAAGTTCTGTAACCTAGTTTAAGTTTTTTGTAAGCTCTTTTACTTATCGATTGTTAATGAATGAAATAATTTATTTAGAATTATGAGCTTAAACCAGAAATACATTTTAATTTTTATACTTATTTCCTTAAATTTCTATTTTAATTACACATGTTTGCTTGTTTTCTATAAAGTTAAAATGATATAAATTCTTACTTCTCTCTGCTGTTGTATCCATTTTATAATAGGGGTTAGGGATGAAAAAGGACTCAGATTAACCTATTTTGATTTTGATCCTTTATTGCGCCTTTATTTTAAGCTCCTCCTATGATCAAAATTATATTGATATTCAAGAATTATTCATTTTGAAATTGTTTTATTATTTTTATTGTCTTATTTTAAATGTTTTATTATTCTCATAACAACATTTAACTTTATTTGTATTTTATTTTATTAATTAGATTATCTGTGGATTAATTTCTTTGTTATGAGCAGTTTTAATATAGTTTTTGGTCGTCTCAAGAGACACTAACCATTGATTGATTAATATTATTTGTTTATTAGTATTCAAAATGTAAATTGTTCGTGTTAGAGGAAGGGCTTTACTTAGTCTTCTTAATAAAAGATCCTTTTATTTAAGATCTACACAATCTCAAGCAGGACGAAATATATATTATATTAAACTATCTACACTCTTAAAGGCATATTACATATTATTAAACATCATTTCCTTACAATATTTTTTTACAAAGGATTTTTATGTTTAAGGAGGTTTGGTGAAATTGCTCAATAAAGTGAAATGTATTTGACCTAATTCTATATTATCTAAGTAAGGGAACTAGAGATTGTGTTTTGTAAAACAAAAAATAATTATAAATGAAATGGTAAAATATGACTTTTTGGAATCTTTTTATATTTATTATTTCTTATTTTCAAGTGGATTTGTAGAAATTGAATTTGATCACTTCAATTTATTTGTTTTGTATTTACAGTTTTCTTACAAAAAAAAAAAATTAAATAACAAGTCTAATGGGAACCCTTAACATAGATGATCCAGATTTATTTTGTTATACACTACTTTTAGGACAAGTATAGGAATATTGTTAAGCAAAACTTTTAAATATTCTATAAAGATAATTGAACTGGTTTTTAATCAAAAACTGTTTTATGTTATACATACTTAGTAAAAGGGAGGACAATAAATTAGTTTTTCATATTAGAGAAAAACTATAGGATATTTTAAATCAATATCAGTTCTACAAGTCAATATTATTATTGTTAGGTTGCGCGATCTTGATACACGGCATTCAATAATATTTCGGATCGGTTTATTAAAAATAATATAAACATTCAAATTATAATTATAATGAACGTATTAGATGTATTATTAGTAACAAGCTATTGATTTTTCTGAAACTCCATGCCAAATTTTATTAAAATCGGTCAGTACTTAAAGGCCCACGTGCACGATCAAACTTGCCTTGTAGTTTTACGTGTAAAGTTGGCTGAGAATGAGTTGTGAGGTTGTGAGTTGGATGGTTTGATGTGGTAAGCACTGAACTTCAAACTTTTGATCAAACTTACTTGACAAACTTTTGATTAAACTTGCTTGTCAGACAAATGTGATCGTGTATGTGTGCCTTTAGGCTCCACTTGTCTGCACGGACCACAGACGACAGACAGGCATTTTTAAAAACCAACTTTTTTGGGGCCACTCAGGGGACGTCTTAACTTTAGATCCGTCAAATTCGAATTATTGTACCATTATAACACTTTCTTTATAATATACACTACGCATTTAAAAAAGTAGAAATGTATTATGTAGAATATAAAAAAGAGTGCATCATTATTAGTTTATTGTCGAATTATAATTGCAAATCTTTATTTCAAAACGGCTTGGATTTTAGTTAGTCGAAAATTAACAATTCTTATAAGCCGGTTGGAGTGAACAATTAGTAACTCTGTCATTGGTTTGTAAAATTATGTTTAATCAGAAATATTTAAAGATGTCTTCTTTATTTTTTTCTATCTTTTATTCCCAATTAAATTTTTATCTTAGTTTCTCTAAATGTTTATAAATACCTTCTATTAAATTAAATTCTTTTTTATGGAATATTATTGCTTCCTTATATTTATTGCTTATAACCCAATTTAAATTTAACGTTATCATTATCATGGATTTAATTACTTTTCTATTTAATAATATATTAACATATCTTAAACCTTTAGGAAAGCAACTTACGATTTATTTATTTTGATTTACAGTAATATACAGTCCTGCCTTCCTACTCATCCCAATGCTGTGGTTCGCCACCTTACTTCCCTCGCCAATCCTCCTGGAAACTCTCCTCATAAGTTGAAGAGATAATGATCTAGAGATCTGCCAGAATGAATATCTCTATGTTAAGAAGTATCACCACTAGGTGATTACTTTCGATCTACCCTCCAAACTGTGCATCAAATAATCAATAATATTAAATACATAAAAATAACACTGAGTTATAGTTGTTTTTTAGATATTAACTTTTTGTTGGATTTATGTATGTTTATGTAAAATAAAATTAATATTATTGTAAATTTATTTAGTTTTAACTTGTATTTAGCTTTGCTTCCGAGCTTACCGAAGGTAACGGAAGCTACGTGATCGTTCCGAAGAACGAAAAATTTTAAGATCCCTGATTTCCAAAATTCCGAGACAGAAATCCGTTTTAGACATTCAAAGAACATTTTTGGTTCCTTGTCTGTCTGTCGGTCTAATTTTGCGAACCAACATATCTTAAAAATTACTCGTCCGATTCTAATGAAATTTGGATGGTAGATCATGATTAGTCCATTGTTGGTCTTATATAAGTTTCGACCTTCTGCGCTCATTTGTTTCTCTTCCACATGCACATAGACATCCATTTATTTAGGAATTTATTAGGAAGCTATGTGCTACACCAATTGGCAGTCTATTTTATACGTGGAATGGAATAGGCGCGTATCGATTTTTATCATAAGTGATAAGTGTAAGATCCGTCTGAATTTTAATAGACTTTATTTTGATAATTATCAGTTTAAGTAAGTTTACCCAAATCCGATTCATCTCCGCCCGAATGCCGTCCGCAGTAGACTTATATTACTATATAATTTATATTTGTTATATAATTTGAGGTTTAAAATGTTTGATATTTGGTCGATTCTTATTCTTAAATGCGTTTAGCTTATTATTACTTAAAAAAAATCTTGGTTGCAACATCTAATTTTGTAATTTACATTTATTTTGTTATTTAAGTTATTTATTAGTAGAATTTCTAAATGATAGCTACAATTATTATGTATATGCTGAAATTTTTCTCTATTTTTTATTTTCAATACCTTTTCACAATAAGTTTTTAATTGCTTTAGCTTAGATTAAAAAAAGTTTCTATTAAAAAAAATTATTATATATAGTTCACTAATTCTAATGTTTTCTTTCCCTTACAAACAACATTATGTTAAAAATATCTTTATCTATTCTTTATTATTATCTCATGTTGACGAGTCAAACATTCCCTGATAATATACTACAAATAACTTATCTACTTCTCACTTACTTGTGTAGTGCATAGTAGGAATAAAAACAAAATTGAAAAAAACTAAATTATAATTCCTTGGAGTCAAATTGTCAACAGTATTGTATAAAAGCTCAATTGACCTTTCTTTCTATTTTTAGTTAGCCAATGTGGCTTTTACTTAATTACTATTATTTTCTTAACTATTTTTAATACCATCTTCATCGAAGTTTGTACATTTTATAAATATAAACTTAATTAAAAGTTTAATCTTTTTATCCAGTGTGTCGCAGTGTATTTATCAAGCAATTGCTTCAATGTACATATGTGTTTGAACGCAATAAGATTAATTAACTGATTAATTAATTCAGAGAGGTCATAGTGGTAGGTACCTAAAACGCAGGAATTATTGAGCAATTGCTTTGATATACATAGGTGTTTGAATAGTTAGATCTTAGACCGTATATTTAGTGCAAAGATTCAGAAGAATAAGGTGGGATCCCACAGTCTGCCTATACTAGTAATTATTACTTCACCATAAAACAGATCGACACTCACTAAAAAAAAAAAAAAAGCGTTCTATTATATTTTCCCTTTCGCCATCTTCACCGCATAAATTGGTGTTTAAAATTCCAATTCCAATATGTAGGTATGTCTAAAGTTAACATAGCATCACGGAACATAATTTGCCAGGATGCTTCCCTTATTTGCAATAGATACTTTTCAAGCATGAACATCCGTGCATAATTAGCGCAGTAAAAAATATGAACTTTACAACATTATCAGTATGAGGATTGATAAGTAGGACTCTTATTGACTAAATTTCAAAAAAAAATTATTGTTGGATAGCCTAAAGATTACTGACAACAAACAAAAAAGCACATAAATTCGAAAAGGTGAGGTTCATAGTCCCACATTAAACAATTTAAATTAAAAATGAAAAAACCTTAATACACGATTTTATTATGATAAAAATATGTATATATTATACATATATTAGAAGTTGTTTTTTGGCTTATTAGGGTATGTTGCCGCGAGTGAAGTCTAAAGTCACCTTACATAGTAATATATAGTAACTTACATAGTTTTATTTTCTTGGGAAAGACTTATCCAAAGATATATAAAAGTTTTTTTTTTTACTTTAAATGCAGTTTTGTTTTTATTAATATTTTATGGTGTCGTTTCGATCCTGTATATAATATACATATATAAATAAAAAAGTTTATACGGGAGAAATAAAAAATTTAGTATAAGTACTAGAGAACCTTCCTACTACTAAAAGGTGGGTCAGGGTTCTGAAACTATCTTGACGAACGGCCTTTTATATTTTTGCTCTTTTAAGTAATTGCTTGGCCATTCTTATGGAATTGGCTTAGGGAAGGGGCATTAATATTGAACTTGCTTGGGTCTCATTCAGTTTAAAGATGCCCAGTAGCGGCTCTAGTGCGAAAATATCGCACTAAGAATCAATGAAAACTGCCTACGTGACTTGTGTCAGCTCTACTTCTGTTTCCCTGCGTACTTGGCATTTCTCTTCTTAAGTCCGCCCCTTCGTATCGCTTCCAGAGCATTTTTCCCGTTAATCTATCTTATAGTTATGATGATTAAAATTCTACGTAGATCAATATGGCACTTCTTTAGATTGTTACTCCTCCGTGTTATTTTTAGAATATTAATGACTGACTTAATAATTATTAAGATAAAGGTTTGTTTCGTCCAATATACTTTGGGAAAAAGGAATATCACACTTTTGTTTTTATAAGGGGAGTAACAGTCTAAAGAAGAACATTCCGTACACCTTCTTTAGATTGTTACTCCCTTCTGGTTTTTATAAGTATAAGGGGAGTAACAGTCTAAAGAAGAACATTCCGAACACCTTATTATGATTGTTACTCCTCTCTGTTTATTTTACAGATAAGATTTTCAAGATATTTTTAAAAACCGCTCATGTGAACGCTCCCATTCCCATATCTTTGGAATGTTCTATTCTGCAGGCGTTATCAAGACGCCGCGCCGCGCCGCTTTGAAGATAAAAAAGGTGGCGTTTTTAAAATCACCACTTTTATTCATCCGCTCGTGCTTACGCTTCCATTAGAATCAATGTGTTATTTAAAAGCTGCTCGGACGCGGCATATAACCGGACCGCTTTTTGTTGATTTTAAAAACGCCACGGTTATATCTTCTTAGCGGCGCCTCGGTATTTGGTATCCGCCTGCAGAATAGAAATTTACGCTCCACTATTTTCTGTTTGCCTTACTTAAAACATTACGTGCATTCGAATCATTACAGGAAGTAATGGACATTTTTAAAAGCTTTCATTGCAAATATTATAGATACGAAGTACAGGAATCTATTGTCTATTGTTCTATTGTATTATTTCTAATTCACTTATACATCAAATTATAAATGTGTTTACCACTTTTGCATATCATCTAAATTCTTTTTGTATTACTTTTTGATTTTTCAATTACTTAAGGTCAATTACTAAATTTTAATTACTATATCTTGCATATTTTGTTTTGTTAATCTTATTTTTTAAAGTTTCTCACTAAAACAAAATATGGTAGCAGAAACAAAATTATACCTTATTTTAAATTATAACCACTCATATAATAATTACCTACTCGGTAGAATGAAATTAAATGCTATCTAGGTACGTGGTTATTTACTGGTTATTAAAACATTCTCTTAGTTATAAAAAAACACTTACATAACTAATTGTAAAGAGCTGAATTAAAGATACGAGTGTGATAAATTGGTTAAATAATAATCAACTTTACTGCAATATACATAACAAGCCGTTAAGCCCGTGGCAACGGGCAGAATAAATATGGTTGAATAAAAGAGCTGAGAGATAATAAGTTGTATTTAAACTGAATTAGTCTCGCGCTGTCCAGTTGTACTTTATATAGATAAATAGATACATACTGTTTAAATAGAAAAATTTAGGCCATGGGATTCAGGTGGAATGGATAGCTCAGTGGTAGGACACTTGCTATTAAGCAAGAAGCACATTAGTGCTGGAGGTCACTGGTTCAAGCCCAGGTTTTAGCTCATCAATTTTTAACGTTATAAATAATTTCGAGGTGCGTCGCCGTCGTCGTCGGGACATAACTCGATTATATAAAAGATTGTTTTATTAATGATACATTTTTCTATTTCTTCAGTTGTATTTATGTTTATGTAAATATTTGTCCTTTCCTGCAGTACTGGAGACCTTACATAAACCGCTGTAAAGCCGGAACTAATTGTTTTTCCGTTAATGTGGTTGCGGATGGGATAATGTCCTATTATCGTCTCTTCCTTATTAAGAAGCAATAAAATATTGTGCACCGAGATATTTATGTATTAGGGGAAACATCTCTACAGTTAGGTAGCGATTAGTCACTTTATTCTAAGAATTGAGCGGGATTCTTTAGTTGGCTTTGAATTCCTTCGGGAGTAGTTCATAATACAAATAATGTTACGTGTTTCAGTGCTTGTATTTTACACGTTTTATATTAGCTTGACTTGGTTGTCAGGGTCACGCACTCTATCTCCGGTTCTACAGCACCGATTTTCCTTTATCAACTTTTTTCTTAATCATAATATTTTACGTATCTACACGAATGTTGGCATCAAATTTTGAAAAATAAAAATGTTACAAATTCAACTTCGATGACCATTACATTAGCCAGACCCTGATAGTGCTATGATGGCCTTTATAGCCAAAATTATTAATAATTATTATTATCTTAAATATTACAATATTACTGTCTGTAGCAATTCAAGGAGCAAATCACTTTAATAACCATGGTATATATAAGAAACACAACAAAATGGACTGCAATATATTGATAAACAAAATAATATGTATATTTTAGGAGGCTGTGACTCGAGAGAAAAATAGGGCTGGGACATCGATGACGATGTATTGAAAACACCGAAAAAAAGTGTATAGGGTCCCCGGAATGTTGTTTGGTCGGGCCCCATTGAAGCTCCCTCGTAGAACTTGCTGACAGCTAAGAGTGGTTAGATTAGATTTATAATAATGTGACTTCGGCTGATATTTTATTATTATTATTGATAACTTCTCTGAATATTAAAAGATTGTAATTGATTACATAACATACAAATAGTTTAAAAGTAGAAAATATTTATAATTACACGTTTATTTTTTGCTCTTTGAGTTTGTATTCACTATGAGGAAGTACCAAAATAATACCTCGGTAGGTATAAAATTTTAATGTATTTTATAATTTTTTGGGGTACATGAAATGTTGCATAAGCTCAACATTATCCGTGCTCTACAATTATAAGGAGGGAGTACCGAATTGACAATGAAATTATTGCCTACATTTTTTAGTTTAAAATTACCTTCATGTTGATTAATGTTAAAAAAAACCCTTAAGCTACATTATCGCAGAAAAATAAAGAGTAGCGTTAACCATTATCGAGTCACGTGACCATTTATGGCCACGTGACTGCAAGAGAACTACAACCTTTTTCTTAGAATTCCACATTCACAGCTAGGATATTAAACCATGGACCTAAAACTTCAAAGTGCTTTAAAATTGTATTATAAAAACGATATAATTAACAATGAAAAAGCTTCAAGTGAAGCGAGCTTCTTACGTTCAACAAAATATTCATCCAGCCTGTCTGTCAGTTACGTTAACATATCCGATAGCATGAGTAAGTTTATAGCTTGAGGTATACATGTTCCTTTTATAATGCTCAGTGCTCAGGCGAAGTTCGTTAGACAGATTATCCGTCTAAGAGTTCGCGTGGAACGCTCGCGTAAACGTAAGCTTCAAATGTAAAATTAGAATTTCAAGACGGGAAAAGATTCATTATCACTTATTCGATGAGGCGAACATTTTTGACAAATGCTTTTTTTTAGTAAAACTAACAGTCAAAACGCCATGATTGATGAAGATCGTAAAAAAAACTATTTAAGCGTATCTAAACATATGCTACGTTACGTTCTAACGTGACGGTTTTAATAAAACTTCATATACATCGTCTGAAGTAAAATTAAATGAGGCATGTAAAATTTGAACTCGATACAAGCAGAAGTTGTTGTCTTGTGAAGCAATTCATTTTATAACTGGAGACGTTACTGGCCGTGGCGTGTAAGTTAAGGTAGAAAAGCACCCTTCTCCCCCACAACAAGACTATTATTACTATCATCTTCTTTAACTCATCATGATTAACTATTTCCCTAATATTAAATATTAATTGTATTACGCTCGCGTCAATGTTAACCACGAGATGCCTAGTGTAATTTTAATTCATGATAAATTCCATTTATATAATCTGTGAATAATAATGTCTTATAAATCATAAATAAAGTCTTTAAAGCTCTAGTAATTTGCGATAAAATCGTTTTGAATTTTAAATGAAAATGGAAAAGATTGTGGTTTATTGTTATTCAAAAGAGGTTTGTTTGTTATTAAATGCAAATGTAACGGGTGGGATATTGTGACGTGGCTGTTGTATTGTCTGCAGGATTGTACCAGTCTGCAAGTCTGAAGCCGAGCCAAGTTTAGCTAGGTTCGTGGGTGTATTGGAAACCTCCTGTACTGGACCTCTGTTTTTAAACCCCAACTTAGATAATCATTTATTCTGTCCTTGCGCACTAAGAGATTCCTTAGAGCTTAGTTTCTTACTGGTCCCAGCATCGAATCTTTACTTCACGCTTTATTTATAGGACGTATAAAATGAGAATTCGGTTGAACCAGTTGTGGATTATGGATCTTGCACCTCATGTTTCTGTTTTGACATTTTACGTATTAAGTAATCTGGTTTCTATAATATTTTTACTTTTCATAAATGACACTTCATCATTTATTATTACATACAAATGTCTTTACATGTATTTATTGTATACGTATACAATATCAATGCATTTTTTCCTCAATGCTTGTACAAGTGTTTTATTGGATAAATGAAGTATTACTGCATCTGGGTTATGCTCGCTTCAGCCGATAAGTACAAAATGAGTTAATTTCCACGTTGGCGTAGCTGTTTTATGATGGTCGAAACTGTATTAAGAGGTGTAAAAATAGCGTACATCAATGGCATTAGATTGGGACAATTCGTTTACCTTTTTCACATTTGCCTATAGCTTTTTCATTTCGTTTGGAGGCGGCTTTGGAATTTCTTTATTATCCCTGCTCTTTTATAGTAAATGTAATTTTTCTTCAATCCTTTCGTGACTTAAGACAATTATTATGTTTACGTGTTACAAATCTTATCACACAAGCTGTAGTTTTTTGTTTTTCTTGTAGGTTAGGTAACTCTAAATTACAATGGATTCGCACGTACATATATTTTTCTTCCACGCTTAAATATCAGTTTTAATTGCCCTAAAAAAATCATATCTTATTCAATATCGTAAATTATATGTCAATCTGGCTAATATAAGGTTTGACAAACTATCATTACATGTAAAATTATGAATATTCAATAATATATTATTATTCACAACCTAGTATAATTATAAATGTAATTAACCATGTTAAAAAAAATATATATATGTAATAATAAAAATAAATAATACCACTAATAAAATAAATACCACTCGACCATGGAATTCATAATAAACAAGTGAGAAATTTAAAACTGCATGTTATTATCTTGTTTAATTGCTACTATCAACAAATTTCTTTGGTTACGTTTAAAAAACCCAAGTGAGATAAAGAAAGAAAGATGTCAATTGCTTTTACCTCTAAATGTTTACCTCTATTTGGATAATTATTATTACAAGCCAATTATAGAATGTCTCGTAGTAGCTTCAGTTGTTTATATGTTTATTCGAAATGTTGTTTGTATTACTGGAGTTTATTAATCCAGTGGAAGAAACTGGTGTTTCTTTATGTTTACTTTACCTTTCGATTGTTTATTTTAAACAAGAGGATTCTCTTTTTTTCTTTTAAATTTATTTTCTCTTTGATATCAGCCGTTCTAATAATAATACTCGTTTATTTATAAACAAATTTAGTTGTCTGTGTAAACTCATTTTTTTAGTTAAAAATACAGATATCAGAGAGGTTTCGAATTTGTTCCTTTTGCAAATGGTAACTTTACCTTTACCTAATTTATTCGTAACTCACTTATGATTAACACTCTCTTTAAATTTTGCTAAATTGACACTTTAAATCATGTAAAAATCAAACAAATATTGAAAACGAAGGGAAAATATTCTACACACACCCCTGGTCGAAAACAATAATTTGCTGATGAAATTCACAATCACTTNCCACACTCTCGGTGAGACTAGAGGAGGGTCGGCGAGCACGAGAGTGTGGAGGGTGATCTCGCATCGCCTCGGGTAGTCTTGCCTCGCCTTGCCATGTCTCCGCTCGGAGTCGGTATTTGAGACCCGAGTCAAAGGGCTCTCGGTGGTGGTTGTCTCGCCTTTATTCAACCCATCCACACTCTCGCCATTCGCCATCAGTTGCATGTTTACTCTCATAGTGGTCGGTAGTGTTAAAATTTGCTTAATTTTGTTTAATAAGGTAACATTTTTTTTTAATAAATGTAAATTTTTATATATCTAAATAAATATGACAACAATCGAACGGGAGTTGGAGTTTATAGAGTTACCTATACCAAATTAAGCCCGTTCTTTGGTATCCGAAACATCCAAACCGCAACGACAGGAATAAAGTCCACGATGCTTGGGTTTTACTGAAGTAGGTAGTAGGGATGCCCAAATTATTTTTGTAATCGATTATTCCTAATCGAATTGAATTATAATTATTCGAAGGAATCGATTAATCGGGTTAATGCTATTATTAATGGCCATCCCTTATCCATTATACTGTTCAAACAAAAAATGATCGAATTAATACTAAAATACATAATGTTCATGAAAGTAAGTTCGATAAAATGCTTTCCTTGATCGGTAACGATGAATCGTGGTTATCCACCACCTTCTTCTTTCCACACTCTTCTAGCTTTTTATTTTCTCATATAAAGAGGAAGTATTGCGATGGCGCGAAAATTCGGTTTTTAAAAAATGTCTACTGTCGTCTGTCCGTGCAGACGCCTGCCCTGGAGCCTAAACTATTGTGCCGATTTTTGACGAAATTTGGCATACATGTTCAGAGAAATCATACCCCGAGGCGAAATCGAGAAATGAATTTTAGCTCCAAATTTGGGACCCCCCAAAAACTCTGAAAAAAAGTGAAAAACAATTATTTCTCGAAAACAGTTCCGACGATTTTGGTTAAAAAATTCTAAAATGTAGTCCATTTAAAAAAAATGTGGTCCATCCTAGACGAACGAGATTTCACAACTGGGAACGGCGAGAGGTCTCGGTTAGAGTCTAGCCGAGAGGTCTTGGCGAGACTCTCTCCGAGACTCTAACCGAGACCTCTCGCCAAAGAGGTACCCTCCACACGCTCGCCCTCTCGCCGTTGCTTACGCTCCGCTAACTTACTTTAGTAGTAATCCATAGTATGTAGGTTTTATTGTTTAATATATTTATTAAACTGAAAAGATTTTGACGATGCTAAGGAAGCATTATCTAACTTTTGTGTAAAATCGACATTGATTAAAAAATTCTATAATGCAGTATGCAGTCTATTTAATTTAAATGTGAATATCATATTGTTAGATTCGTATTTAAATGGATATCATTTTACAGCCGTTCTCCCAGGAGAAATCTAGTTTCCGAGATCTGATGAAAATAAATATGATTTTGTTAAAAATTGTAAAACAGAGAAAGGAACAACACTATAAATGATTATTTCAAAATGTATACTCTCTTTATCAGATATCTAAAGACTATATTATATTTAGTAATAAACTTAAATAATGAGTAATTAATTTAATTACTAGTTACATAATTACTACAAATTTAATTATACTAAAATTTGATTTATTGACCCAAGATTATGTGGAACATACATACCTTGATTAAATCAATTCAGTCCAAGCATTATGTTCAATTAGCTTGGTCGTAGCTGGTTTTAAAACGTTCGCAAATTTTGTTTGATAAAGTATTTCAACATGGTCCTTTTTCATTTTAAATTAAATATTCTCTTTATTTTCTACTTCGAGAAATAGCAAATGATAAAAAAGCATCGTTAGCCATTGCGTGCCTGATAAAGGACTTTTCTTTATTTTATTTGTTGTCTTACAAATATATGTTTTGTAAAGATTTTGACGACTTTTTTTCTTAATTGCCCATATCTCCTAATTGTCCCACTTCTCTGGTTGGTCTAAAAGTTTGTTACACATTCAGCCGAAATATATGTATAATGCATTCAGATACACATAGATTCTGTTTGTTTGCTGAATACTATTATTGCATCCTTTCTTATTTAATGCATTTAAACAGATGTTGGTGTAGGTCAGTGTAATAATGGTTTCCCTCTTTTATATTTGAAACTATTGTTTAATATTAATTAGATAACAGGTGTTACCTTTTCCTATTTAAATTTATATTAGTATTTTATAATATATTACTATCATAAAAAAGAATGCAACTTATCATTGTATAATATATATGGTTTCAAATAAAGATATTTTTGGTATTAATTTTCTTTACGCTACTATCATTATTATGATAAATAAAAGAAGACAAAAGTTGACAGTATAAATTTATAAACAGATTCCGATTACAGAATGTTTTATCAGTGAGTTTATGCAACAAGAAATACAAATTTAATTTTTTTTCTGTCTAAAGATATCGATTAGAATTATTATTAATTGGAGGAAAGTTTTACCTTGAGATAAAACATGATAAATAATTTATAAATTGATATAGAGCGGATGCAGTTGTGGTTTTTAGTTGTTAACTACCTTTGCATAATCATTTCTTTTGTTACATAATACCTTATTTAATTTTTAAATCTCTCTTTTCTATTATCAAGGTATTATAATTGTTGAACTCATCATTCTGTCAAATGAAAAAGGTAGAATTTATTTGTTTTTATAAACATCCTCTTTTACATTTTATTTACGTGTAATTAAAATAGCAGAAATAAAATTACCACACAATTCAATTATTGGTTAGCTAGAACATATTTAAAGGAGTAAAGATTCGCTTTGAAATTTTTTTATGGTTTGTCGTTAAAATGCTTTTACTTGGCTGAATATAAAATTATAATAATTTACATTTTACTAACGCTTATACTATATCATAAAAATAAATATTAAAATAAGGAAAAAAAAAATCTGTGTTTAGGACATTATATCATACATTTCTATAGAGGTAAAGAAATAGTCATTCCATCGACTGTTACGGGTTTTATGACTATATTATAAATAATGTTATTCATTCACTATTTAATTTTATTTAAAGTTTACTTAAAATAGCTATATGTTATATATATACAAAAATATAGGCTATTTGTTTAGCAGTATTATAAATTTAAGTTTTCAATTATAAGTTTAATTGATCACAATAAAATTGACAGAGTATTTACTCTTTGTCAATATTGTATTTACATGAATAATTAGAAACTTATTAATCAATTTCTAGAAGGGTATAGGGAACTAACAACTAAAGTATTTCAGTGACAAGGTACCTTACAACAAAATATATTTAATATTAAACTAAGAACTGCTTTCTGTGCTTTTAATTATTACTTACTTTAATGGTCCTTTTTTAATGTGGCAAGAATTATCAAGCGCTATTTTTTATATAAATTTAACAAGTATATAATACTACTGTGCAATTTAAAACGGTAGTACATGCATATTAAGCCCGCTCCACACTCTCGGTGAGACTAGAGGAGGGTCGGCGAGCACGAGAGTGTGGAGGGTGATCTCGCATCGCCTCGGGTAGTCTTGCCTCGCCTTGCCATGTCTCCGCTCGGAGTCGGTATTTGAGACCCGAGTCAAAGGGCTCTCGGTGGTGGTTGTCTCGCCTTTATTCAACCCATCCACACTCTCGCCATTCGCCATCAGTTGCATGTTTACTCTCATAGTGGTCGGTAGTGTTAAAATTTGCTTAATTTTGTTTAATAAGGTAACATTTTTTTTTAATAAATGTAAATTTTTATATATCTAAATAAATATGACAAATTGGACCATCGAACGGGAGTTGGAGTTTATAGAGTTACCTATTCCAAATTAAGCCCGTTCTTTGGTATCCGAAACATCCAAACCGCAACGACAGGAATAAAGTCCACGATGCTTGGGTTTTACTGAAGTAGGTAGTAGGGATGCCCAAATTATTTTTGTAATCGATTATTCCTAATCGAATTGAATTATAATTATTCGAAGGAATCGATTAATCGGGTTAATGCTGTTATTAATGGCCATCCCTTATCCATTATACTGTTCAAACAAAAAATGATCGAATTAATACTAAAATACATAATGTTCATGAAAGTAAGTTCGATAAAATGCTTTCCTTGATCGGTTACGATGAATCGTGGTTATCCACCACCTTCTTCTTTCCACACTCTTCTAGCTTTTTATTTTCTCATATAAAGAGGAAGTATTGCGATGGCGCGAAAATTCGGTTTTTAAAAAATGTCTACTGTCGTCTGTCCGTGCAGACGCCTGCCCTGGAGCCTAAACTATTGTGCCGATTTTTGACGAAATTTGGCATACATGTTCAGAGAAATCATACCCCGAGGCGAAATCGAGAAATGAATTTTAGCTCCAAATTTGGGACCCCCCAAAAACTCTGAAAAAAAGTGAAAAACAATTATTTCTCGAAAACAGTTCCGACGATTTTGGTTAAAAAATTCTAAAATGTAGTCCATTTAAAAAAAATGTGGTCCATCCTAGACGAACGAGATTTCACAACTGGGAACGGCGAGAGGTCTCGGTTAGAGTCTAGCCGAGAGGTCTTGGCGAGACTCTCTCCGAGACTCTAACCGAGACCTCTCGCCAAAGAGGTACCCTCCACACGCTCGCCCTCTCGCCGTTGCTTACGCTCCGCTAACTTACTTTAGTAGTAATCCATAGTATGTAGGTTTTATTGTTTAATATATTTATTAAACTGAAAAGATTTTGACGATGCTAAGGAAGCATTATCTAACTTTTGTGTAAAATCGACATTGATTAAAAAATTCTATAATGCAGTATGCAGTCTATTTAATTTAAATGTGAATATCATATTGTTAGATTCGTATTTAAATGGATAACATTTTACAGCCGTTCTCCCAGGAGAAATCTAGTTTCCGAGATCTGATGAAAATAAATATGATTTTGTTAAAAATTGTAAAACAGAGAAAGGAACAACCAGTTGGAGCCTTTTATTTTTTAAAATCAATTAAATGAGATATAGAATATTTATACAGTTTTAACTTTAACATTATGAGAAAATTTGTCTGAGTTGGCTCCGACCGATTTCTTTTATTATAGATCTTAAAGATTTTATTTGTTTCTTGAAATAAAAAGAAGCAAAAAATAAACGAATACTTAGCATTGGAACACGATTTTATACATTTCAAACCCCTAAGTATTTATAGATGAACATATTCTACTGGCAGATGATTCAAATAAGTTGCAAATGCAACTTATGCAAAAGACTATTTTAAAGTCATGATAGGAATTAAACAAGTTGGACATATTGAAATATATCAGTAGCTACGATAAATACACATTTCTAGTGTTATGACAGCTGCTGCTTTTTCTAAGTTTAGCTATGATTATGTCACACTTTCTTTGGTTCCAGAAGACCGATTTGTTTAGTTCTGTGCAATATGTATAAATAACGTATTGGGTTAATATTTTTTTTTTAATTTCATCGATCTTTTTAAATTGTTTTCATTCTGAAAAAAAATTGTAGTAAAAATGTTTGTCGTAAAATATAAGGAACAATCAAAAAGCGTTTTTTTATGATACATATCTTGTTTTAAAACTACTTTTTTAGTTTTTGTTTAGCTCTGATGTGTTTTTTTTTTTTCATTGTTTTACTTATTATTTTTATATTTATCTTAAAATCTCTTTTATTTATTTATTTGTTTTAGTATAGTGATCGTATTCATTTAAATCAAAAGAACATATTGAGATTTGTTTGCGTAGAAAATTTAATTCATTTTTGTTTTTCTGCATATTAGAAACGATCTTATAAGACTCAAAATGACGTAAGAAAGAATTATGTTCATGGCTTTAAACATAAAATATTTACATCAAGGTTTAAAGAGTCTGAGATGCTGTTGAATCCAAAACATGTATTTACTCTATGTCTGCTGTAGATGTCTCGTCTAGTCTTGTTTGGATATCTTTATTGCAGACTAATTCTATTCCGTTCATACGCCTGGATATGTGTTTATACTCTTCACCTATATGTAGCATTTTATTTTAGTTTTGTGTTTTTATTCATACCTACGATTTCGTTGTTACATCACTGTGTTGCCGCGGTCAACGTTTGTCACGCATTGTCAATGGTGGTGTATGGCTGCTCTGCACAGTATCTATAACTGCGTACCCCGCGTACCGATAACTACATAACTCAAGATTATTTTAATTTTTTTTATTAGGGTGTTATGTTAATTATTATGTTATTAATTATGTTATCTTAACTTATAATATGTACATTTAAGGCCGGTCAAACAGGAAGCAGATTGCCCGCGAGGACTCTGTGGTCACTTTAACATTGCATCATCCTGGTCTAATAGAAGGCGACTTGCGGCATTGGACAATCTGTCCTCGGCGGACGGTGAACTGTCCGCTTTCTGTTTGGCCATCCCAGTCCGTGATGGACTGCGGAAAATCTATCCATAATCCATATGCGGTCAGTCCGCTTCCCCAAAGGATTCCTCTCTTTTTAAACGGTTGCTATTTTGCTTTAAAGTTTTATATTTATCTTAGATTAAAAAGAGAACTTTTTTAACAGTGAAAACTCTGAACCGATTTTATTTTTCGTTTTATTAAACATTAAACAAAATCCAATACATACTAGGATTTTTAATTTCACTTGAATATCAATATCAGTCTGTTTATTATGTGTTTTAATAATTGTTTTATTTTCTATTTTGTTGTAAGGTACCTTGTCACTGAAATACTTTAGTTGTTAGTTCCCTATACCCTTCTAGAAATTGATTAATAAGTTTCTAATTATTCATGTAAATACAATATTGACAAAGAGTAAATACTCTGTCAATTTTATTGTGATCAATTAAACTTATAATTGAATCTAGTTGTTATACATAAATTATTTTTATGTTTAATTTATTTCTCTTATATTTTTATACTAAGTATTAACTTTAAAATATTTTAGCTCTATACTTATAACTTAATACTTTTTACTTTTACATTTATTTTGTACCTTACACTTGTACTTTATTTTGTACACTAGTAGAGATGTCTTTCTCTATTTTTCATTTGTTTTAGCTGATTTATTTTATCTTCTATAAATGCTAAGTAAATAAAGTTTCTCTTTTGTTGAATTTGGAACACAAATTTATTTGCCATAAACCAAAATTAGTCACTGAGATCCAATCATGATTCCTAATTACTGTTGTTCATCGTGGTAACAAAGGGAGAAAAAGTAATAAATAAAATGTGAAAAAATAGTTAAAAATATTTGGATAAAATATGAAATTCGTTTTTAACACGAATCCATTGGGTTTTCGGACAATTTTGCTATCTAACTAATATTTATTTTCTATTATCGTTTTTAATTCTCGTTAATATTAGGTACCAAATAAACAGTTTTTTTTTAATATTAATCTCAATTATAATAATTATTTTATGTATATTTATGTATTTTAATTTTATTATAGACTGAACTATACAAAATATTCAAATTTATTCATTTTTATCATTTTAGTTTTTTGAACTTACACTCAATTATATTTTTTTTGCAATTATTGTGCCTGTATTTTGTTTTTAAAAAAAGTTCTATCACAAGAGTATCCTTTTATATTTACACGTATTATGAGTTATTTGTTTCAAAAAGCAATCTTTTTTCTTTTTTTAAAAATATATATTTTTGTTTACCCATAGAGATAAATATGTATATTAAATAACTATACATGTTCGTTATGAAGTGGGCACTCGAGTTAAACTCTTTGTCAATATTGTCTTAAGAGTCTTTTTATTAAACTTTTTTTTTTGTATTTTTTTATTCAACTTTTTTTACTAATTATACTCTAGAAATAACTAATCAAGACGTAGTGCATTGATGATGACTGCATTACATCAAAACATTTTTACAGCTTTTTTAGTTCCTACTCAGGTATTGTTTAATAGCATAGCCTAACAATAATGCATTAGGTTATTGTTTATCATCACATGTTTAAAATTAATCCTGGGATCGTATCGTTTTTTGCAATCCACCATTCGACTTTTATTTTCATAAATCATCGTTTTTTGCAATCCACCATTCGACTATTATTTTTATAAATCATTTTTCAAAAATATTTAGACATTTTTTTTTAACAGCGGCAATAGCAAACCTTAAAAGAACCGTACATACCAGTTTTTGCTGTTATATTTGTTCTATTACACAATTTCAGGAAGGTTTACCATGAGACTGGTGGATTTTAATTTCTCAGAACTTACTAATCGTTATCGAAGCAATGTCGAGCAATGGAAATTTCGGTTTTTGGGTGTAATCCGAAATTGCTCAAGTCGGATGTGAACTCTGACATCTTGCTTTCACTACTAAACCCGCACTTCAGATGTGTTGAGCATCTGAAGTTGACCTGGTGCACTTTGATAAGGAGATGTGTTTTAGCTCATTTAACATCTTGCTGTTGCTTCGAGTCCAAATGACTCGATTAACTTTAATACACCTAATTAGCTACATTTGATAAAGCTAGGTGTGCCACTACAACAACCTCCATATCAGCTTTAGCTTATTCCAATGTATTTGTGTTGTCACTGTCACTATTATCTTTAAATACTCAATAATCCTGATTGTATCGAGTATAGGTCACCCAAAACAACAAAGAGTTGTTGTGACTTCTGACGATTCTTCCAGTAGTGATAGCAAAACCAGCAAATCAGTTTTTAAATTAGTGTTGTAAAGATCCTCGAAAAACCAAAATCTTGATGTCAAATTAACCAGAAAAACTACGCTCACAGCTTATAAATTGAAAGATTTAATCATTAAAATTACATACCTAATAAATAAACCAGTTAACAGTAAAAAAATAAGCAGTTGTTACTATTTCATTATAATACAAAAGTATTATAAAAAATTAAAATGCAGAAGTAATAAGTTAACTATTTAAGTGGTCTTTGCTGGCCCGTATTAAAAAAGTCACTATTGATTTTTTTTAAAAAAGAAGGAAATAAACTGATCATCTTTGGCATTTTAATTTATGCTTTATATTAAGGTACTTCTGTTTAAATTTGTTAATTATCGAAGTATGTAGTTTTATTTAATTGCAAACTAGAATATAAAACGGGGACCATAACACCAGAATAATGAACAAAATTGATTACAAATATGTTACGTTGATGATTTATATTATTGTAATGTTCAGTGTAAACAAATGATAAATCTTACCTTATCTCTTATCTTAGTGCTATAATGTATTTATTTTATTTACTTCACTTTTTTGATGGATGATAAGGTTTGATGAGTTAATTCCTATTTCTACTCGGGAAAGATTTAGATGGAAAAATTAAGTACACATATATATGAAACACTGTTGATGTGGCACATAAATCACACCTCCTGTTCCTTATCGGTTCTAGTTTACTCTAGATGTAGGTATTCGTTATATGAAAATTATAATCAGTTACATCGGTATCGGTAACTTCTATTTATCCACACTATGTGTAGTAGTCATATTTTAATTTTAATTATCTATTCATTAATATATAATTATAAAATGTACTCAGAGACCTTATCTCTAAATTTGGGAGCAATTTTTAGTACCGATGTTTTCTATAATTTTGAATAATTGACTCTCCTCGATCCCTAATCTATTTTTTAATCACAGTCATAGGAATGTTTGGAGTTTTGTAGGTCATCCTCGAAGCCCTTATGCCGAGGGTGATGTCTGTGTCACTTAGATTCTTAAGCAGTGAGCTTTTTTTTGTTAATTTTGCTCGGGTATTAAACAAAAGNGATGATTATTATTATTAATAGTTCTGTCAAAAATAAGTTAATCTTCATAGTTTCAAAGGCCTACGCGTATACTGGGGTTTATAATCGATATTGTTTGTGTAATTTCTTTTTCTAGTCCAATGTATAATATACATGCTTGAAAACTCGGATAGGTCGAAACGTCGCGTCGCCAATACCGTACATTATTTAGAAAATTATTTACGTTTAAGAGGATCCACCTACATCGATATTAATTTATGCATTAAAAATAAAAGGGTACTACCACCGACTATTATATTATATTTTGGTGGAAAGCAACAGGGAAGGAAACTGGCAAGTCTTTGAAGACCTATAAATGTGTCACTTGACCCCTTTCTCACTTTTACCTGTCACTTCTTTTATTTTATCGCTAAAATTAGAAAGGTTTTTTTCTGCCTCCTTAAAAAAATTAGCTTTATCCCCTTTTTTGAAGCCTTAAACTAATAATCTAAAAACAGTAATCCTTCCTTTGATCGAAGGCTATTTATAGATAATAAAAGGTAAAATGTATCTAATTATTAACTCTCTGCTGTTAAGTAAATTAACATGTGTTTTAAGTAAATACTAAAGAATAAATAAAAGAAGGATGATCCGTCATACTAAATTTCTGTTTCCATTGCCTATCTTTTAGCTTTTTAGGGTTTTGTAGATACTTCTCAAAACCCTTATGCCGAGGGTGATGTCTGTGTAACTTAGATTCTTAAGCACTGAGCTTTTTTTTGTTAATTTTGCTCGGGTATTAAACAAAAGCTATCAATGAATATAAAAATTGTTTAAATTGGTTTATAAATTATCTTGGTGGGAAAATAAAAAAGAAAAATTATTATAAGTTAAAGTATATATGTATATGATTAATAACCTACATAACCCTAAAATGTATACTTAGATGCAAATACTCCCCTGTGAGCTTTTTTATATAGCTGTATTTTTATTATTTTTTCCATTATACTTCCATTTTTCACCAATACATATAACGTAAAACATTAAATTGTGTAGCTGGTGGTTTGCTTTAAAAGTTTTTTTTTCTCACATTACATTGTTTTGCTAAGGTCGTTTATTATTCCATCTTAAAGTTTTTTGTTTGGTTTGAATCATTGATTCAGTTATGTTTAGGTCTATTTTTCCCCCCGGGTGTTTAGTCGTCTTACTAAAATGGACTCTTGAAGATAAACTTTTAGTCCAGTTCTATCTTTTTACCACGCCTTAAGTAAACTTAACTATAAAGCTCTCAGAGTGGCCTACGGATTATCGCCTAAGGAAAACAAGATATATTACAAGAAGTGTTTTAGTGCTATTGGGTGTTTCAATAGTGGCCAACCTGTAAGTGTTTTATTCACTACAATGTTGCCTGTGAGTGAAAAACGAATCGATATTTTCCTTCCACTGTTTAACACCCCACTCTTTCTTTATATTACATTTTAAAAATGAAACATTCACCTGTTGACATTGCATCAGACCGAATATTGGAATACAGTGAAATAATAATAAATGCCATTAATTATCAATTACATAACGAACTTACTCATGCTTGTACAATTATCTATAAATTTCCATTCAAATTTTGAATCAATTTTTTAAGTATTATAATTATTTTTCATATACATTGTTATCCAATGTTCAGCCTCTCTCTTATATTTAAATTATATATATCCTATGCCCTTCTAGAAATTGATTAATAAGTTTCTAATTATTCATGTAAATACAATATTGACAAAGAGTAAATACTCTGTCAATTTTACTGTGATCAATTAAACTTATAATTGAATCTAGTTGTTATACATAAATTATTTTTATGTTTAATTTATTTCTCTTATATTTTTATACTAAGTATTAACTTTAAAATATTTTAGCTCTATACTTATAACTTAATACTTTTTACTTTTACATTTATTTTGTACCTTACACTTGTACTTTATTTTGTACACTAGTAGAGATGTCTTTCTCTATTTTTCATTTGTTTTAGCTGATTTATTTTATCTTCTATAAATGCTAAGTAAATAAAGTTTCTCTTTTGTTGAATTTGGAACACAAATTTATTTGCCATAAACCAAAATTAGTCACTGAGATCCAATCATGATTCCTAATTACTGTTGTTCATCGTGGTAACAAAGGGAGAAAAAGTAATAAATAAAATGTGAAAAAATAGTTAAAAATTTTTGGATAAAATATGAAATTCGTTTTTAACACGAATCCATTGGGTTTTCGGACAATTTTGCTATCTAACTAATATTTATTTTCTATTATCGTTTTTAATTCTCGTTAATATTAGGTACCAAATAAACAGTTTTTTTTTAATATTAATCTCAATTATAATAATTATTTTATGTATATTTATGTATTTTAATTTTATTATAGACTGAACTATACAAAATATTCAAATTTATTCATTTTTATCATTTTAGTTTTTTGAACTTACACTCAATTATATTTTTTTTGCAATTATTGTGCCTGTATTTTGTTTTTAAAAAAAGTTCTATCACAAGAGTATCCTTTTATATTTACACGCATTATGAGTTATTTGTTTCAAAAAGCAATCTTTTTTCTTTTTTTAAAAATATATATTTTTGTTTACCCATAGAGATAAATATGTATATTAAATAACTATACATGTTCGTTATGAAGTGGGCACTCGAGTTAAACTCTTTGTCAATATTGTCTTAAGAGTCTTTTTATTAAACTTTTTTTTTTGTATTTTTTTATTTAACTTTTTTTACTAATTATACTCTAGAAATAACTAATCAAGACGTAGTGCATTGATGATGACTGCATTACATCAAAACATTTTTACAGCTTTTTTAGTTCCTACTCAGGTATTGTTTAATAGCATAGCCTAACAATAATGCATTAGGTTATTGTTTATCATCACATGTTTAAAATTAATCCTGGGATCGTATCGTTTTTTGCAATCCACCATTCGACTTTTATTTTCATAAATCATCGTTTTTTGCAATCCACCATTTGACTATTATTTTTATAAATCATTTTTCAAAAATATTTAGACATTTTTTTTT
>KZ652301.1:10489-41265 GCA_001010745.2 Gerris buenoi
TTTTTAATTTAAAAAAAAAAAAACACAATTTAAATGTTGAAAAAATTTTGAAAATCTAATGTAGAAAAAGTCTTTTGATTTTTGTATGACGTAACTTTAAATCCAAGTATTACCAGAGACTGAAGATTGATTGCATTTTAACAGCTTTACTCCATATCTTCCCTCTGTGACTCTTAAATATTACTCTCCTAGTCCAGGAGATAGCGTGCAAAAAAGTGTTAGACTTAAGCCGGCTTTACACCTTGCGATTTGTCGGTGCAATCTGGTCGAAACGATAAATCGCACCGATATATCGTAAGGTGTGAATAGAAATTGTACAACAATATCGGGGTTGGGGTTGGGTCGTTGATCGAATCAAAACCTATTCAATCTGTGAGATCGGCCGACAAGTCGGTAAAGGAAGGTTGTACAACCTGCCGGCCAACCCCCTACGTAAAGTAAACAAAAAAGAAAGATTGGGTCGGAGATCGGGGTAAGAAATCGGTGTGGTGTAAACACTCCCGGGTGGCAACGATATATCATGCGAGTTATCGTTCCTTCAGATTGCAGCGACAAATTGCAAGGTGTAAAGCCGGCTTAACATCAAGCTAGAATGTTTTGTACAAGTTAATCTTTTAGTGCCTTTTAAGAATATGTGGTTGGTTAAGTTCTTCTGCGGGACATAGCTTGGCAATAGTCATTTGAAAATGACAAACCGGTGGAGAGCGTTCATGTCTTGCCCATTATAGTGAACAATGTGATTTTCATGATCCTGTGTATGAAATTAGTTAGTAGACCGAAAACCAAGTTAATGTTGGTTTGACATTTGATAGGTTAGTTATAATTCCTTTTGCTTAGCTATATCCGGCAAACAAACTTTGCCGACCTCATATTGTTAAAAGGCACCAAAAGATTAACTTATACACAAAATTCTAGCTTGATGGTAGTCTGACTCATTTTTGTATGCTATCCTGGACTATCCCTTGAGTCTCAAAATTATTTTGTTTATTGCAATGATTTTACTTTTTATTGACTTTTAGTTATTACAGAAATCAGGACAGGACATGATTTAAGACCTAAGTAATTTTTTCTTTTTATTCTCGGGCTATAAGGGATGCTCATTAAAAAACTTAGCTATTTATTTAAATCATTTTTATATTTAATGCAAATTTTCAGCCACACCTGGGCATCAGGCTTTTATCTGCGTATTAATGGTGGTGAATTAAGAACAAATTCAATCTCTATTTAACAATAAAAGCTATGCAGAAAGGGAGTAACCTTCTAATACAAGTATTAGAACCAGTTACTTTTGATGAGTTTTTTAATGATCATCCCTTTTAGCCCACGAAGAAATTTTTTTTTAGAAAATTAAGAGATTAACCGAAGAATAATGACCTAAGTAATTGGCACTTGATTATTACACATTTAATTATGACATGTGTAAAATATATATATAAGTGTAAAAAAATTAAATAATTTGTACATTGAAATAATCTTTTATGTCATTGACTAATGGTGATTTCCCCAATCACAAAAAAATTTGGTTTTACAGGATGTAAAATATACAACACATTATTAAATTTTTATTAAATTTTAAATTTTACAAATTTAAAAATTTGTATTTTAAAAATTGTAATTTAAAAGAAAAAAAATTTAAAAGTATTTTAAAAATTGAAATTTTTAAATTTCACATTATTAAATTTTTAAATTTTTTGTAATATCGCCATAGAACTTTTAGTTTATTATTACTTATTCAATAATAATTCATTCATTATTTAGTAAATTATTGTTATATTATTAAAAAATAGTTACTGATGTAATTAGTTTCTTTTTTTTTTTTTTTACTTTAATGTACTGAAATCTACGGTTTTTGAAATACATGGGGTTATACTGTTAGTTTGTCGAATTTCTTATTCAGTTCAGGTATATATATCCATGATATACCTTATTTGAAAATTACTTTTCTATTATTATCTATATCTAACTACATGAGACAATGTAGACAATTGAATTTATTGAATTTTATTTATTTTACAAAATACAATAAATATCCTATTGCATGCTTAAGCGTACTAATGTAAATGAATATTGAAGAAAAGGGAGCACTTTTATAAATTATATTATATTGTAAAACAAAGAGAAAATTTAAAGAAATATTTTTATTTCTATTTTTTTCTAAGAAATCTGTTAATCCAAAATTACCTTAATGTATGCGTTTGTCAAATTTTAGTAAGTTAAAATCAATAATTGAGATTAGTTGTAACAAAAATACCTCCAATTTTAGTATTTTATAAAAAAAATTGCTTACGGCTAAGATTTCACGAAATAAGTTATTTATAATGTTGGGATGAAGCTTATTTTAAAGAACTCTTTTGCTGAATTTATAACCTTGTAATGAGAATAATAGTGACAAATTAGTAAAATTTTAAATAATTTTCCCTTAAATATTTTTTAAGAGACAATCATTTTTTTTTTTTAATTTTTATTTATACAACTTCTACGGTGCGAGTGTCATTATTAGAGTTTTTCCAACCAAGCTGGAAACAGTCCACGCACGGGATAATCACCCCGTGCACAATCCTGCAATAAGGTCAAAAATATTATTTAACTAATATTTATTTAAAAGTAAGATGTTTAGTTCCAACTAGTGACTAACACTTAATTACTAATTTATCAATATTTACTATCTATAAATAGCTTTTGCTTTGGCTTCTGGAAACAGCAAAAAAAGTTTTAAATATGTATAGCACGAAGAATGCTTTAAGGAATAATGCATCTTAAAGAATGTGTTTATTTTAATAAACATGTATCATCTACAAATACCTGTCACTTTTAGGTTTGGTACAAAAGAGCCAATTGCTTAAGAAATAATTTTTTGCTTTAAAATTTTATCTTTTTTTCTGCTATTTATTTAAAAAATTATGTTGTTAAATTTTTTTTTCTCCTTATGTTGACATAGTGCATACCCCACTTAATCATTTCTAATTTGTCAACTAAATTAAACAGAATCATAACACTATTTTATTATTGACTTCCCTCTTATTTTTTATTGTTAAAATAACTTGAAATTTATTAACTTCATTATGTGACTATGTATAATAAACTTACTTTAAGGGGCGATTAGACAAGCCTATTTGGTCAGGGTACTCCCCCTAGGTCATGTAACTCACTTTCCTGCTCCAGTTTTGGGGGTGAAACCATCCATACATGGCGGTCGGATGAAGATTAGGGTAGAAAAGTGGGGGAACTATAGGCCCCCTACTTCTTTATGGTTAGTGTTAAGTTGATTTTTTAAATAAATGTATTATGTGTTTTAATGTCTTCTACTTCTAAAATTATAAAATAACTAAAATCTATCTTCTATTTTAAAAGACAACTAATTTTTTAGATTTTAACAATATTTTATATTTATGTTTCTTTTTTTTTTTTAATTCAACTAGAATTTATGAATATGATAATAATATTTTTATATGTATATACATTTAATATCTGTATATTTTTATATGTGTATATGTTTATTTCTTTATTATTTGTGATATATTAATAAATGAATAGTTTTTACATTTTGTACGTATCTATTTTCCTATCACTTGTGCTACCTACTGTCAAAAAATAAATTATGGAAAACTCACAATTTAAGGTTGATGTAGCATATCCAAGACCTAAGTATTGAAATTTCAATACTGGTTAGACCGCACAACACTGGTGCATTGCGGTTTTAACAAACCAAATAATTCTATACTTGGGCCCGAATACATACATCAATACAATTAAATTTTATGCTTTATATAAATAAAATATTGACTCTAATTAGTTTAATTAATTAAAAATTAATTAAAAAAGATTGAAAAAGCTTTATCAAAGTAGATTGATTTATTTAATTTTTGAAAGTAGAAATTGTTTGAAAGGTTGCTAAGTTACCAAAAGTTTTCCTGACCTTTAATGAAACCTAGGCAACAAACAAATAATTTACAAAGTTAAAGACTGTCATTAATAAAATTAAGAATGATATCAACTTCGAATTGTTTTTCAATGTTATGTTACTAAAAAAAATAGTAAACTATTATCTGTTCTTAATAGTTTAGAATTATTTCAGTGTTGAGGTTCACTTTTGTGTAATATTGGACATTAAATAACTCTTTCTATAATAGAAATGAGACGATTTTTAAATTAATATATCCAGGTAATTTTATTTATTCACACTGTATTTTATGAATAAAAAATATATAAAACTGGTAAATCCTTTACTTACGATATCTGATTTTCTTCCGGTCGTTTGAAAAGTATTGCTGTTTTACCTTTAAAGTGAAACTGCTTGAATCAAATGCTTAATGAAATTACTTTACTACCATAGTAACAAGTCAACTTAAAAAGGCATTTTCAATGAGTTTTATTACAACATTTCTTAAGCTGGATTCCCAGGGCCTGTGACTTGGTGAGCTTGACTTGAAGTGAGTCACACCTCTAGTTGTGGGAACATACTACACTATGTATGTCGAAAGAAGCGTCGTGTTGACAGCGCGGGAAATCAGATGACACTCAGATTGGCCAACCTATGTGAGGGTAAAAATAAAGCCACTAGGTCTGTTTTAAACGGTTATCTCGAAGGCTGCGCCCCTCCACTAGAGATTTTTATTTTTACCTAGTTGGCTCAACCTACTGCCCGCCAAAATCTTGAGCTCTCATTGGCTCTCCCCACAATGTGTCAAACTTTCCCGCGCTGTCAACGCGACGCTTCTTTTGACATACATACTGTAGGCTCGATAATGCTCATTGTGCTCAACCGTTCCCATTAAGGATTTGACAGACCACAAGCCTTCGAGCTCTAGCCTCCAAGCATGAAAGGCTCACCAAGTCACAAGCCATTGGAACCCAGCTATAGGTAGGTGAAGGTAGAGTTTGAATTATTAAATGCTTCTTATAATTTTCCCGAGTGGGTCAAGAAAAATTCAGCCCTTAATTTATTTAACAACTGAATGACAGTTATTCCATTTCTTTTCCCACAGTGGCAGTTTTCAGGGAGACACTCTTTAATTGTACTCATTTGTATTGATGCCTTTTGTTCAGTATTAGGAAACTGTTAAAACCAAGATTCCTTTTAAAATTAAGATAACATATTTCTAGGCGAGGCAGTTACATAGTGATTGTGTTTGTACTTGAAAATATACTTACTTACTTACTTAATCCTAATCCTCATCTACCAGCTGGTGTAGAGGAGCGGCAAAAGGCTTTCCAGGCTGTACGGTCTTGAGCCAGCAGGACTGCTCGACTCCAAGTACAGCTTCTCTGTCTCAGACTAGTTGTTATATTGTCTGACCATGTTGTTCTTCTTCTTCCCCGGGGTCTTCCTCCTTCTGGTCTAGCTTCAAGTGCCTGCCGAGGGTACCTATTTTCGGGCATTCGTTGGGCATGTCCAAACCACCTCAGTTGCGAGGACTTAACATTTTCTACAAGCGGATCCACGTTTAATGATGTTCTGATGGCAGTATTCCTTATTCTATCCCTTTTCGTTTTCCCAACAGCTGTCCCGAGGTATCTCATTTCAGCTGCCTGGAGTCTCTTCTCTGCTTTGGATGTTAAAGCCCAGTTTTCACTGCCATATGTGAGGATAGGGACGTATGTGGATCTGTAGACAGCCATTTTCGTAGTCTCGCTTACTTCCTGCTTCCTCAGAAAGTTGGATGAAATTGCCCAAAGCATTCTCCCCCGAAGCACTTGAAAATATAAAGAGTTGTTAGTTCTATAGTTTAGGTTTCCAGCGTCTAATCTAATCTAATCTAGATCTTTGCGAGGAGACCTCTTCATAAATTTTGTGTATTCCAACAATTTGAACTCATTCATGTATCTTTCTCATGGGCTTATTAGTAAGAGTCATTTGGAACTGAATGGATGGAGGACCTGTAATTTGTTTAAAATGTCAAGATTCACAAAATATTTGAATGTGGTCTCCACAAGATCTAGACTAATTGAACAAGAGTAAATGAGTTTTCATTTTAGAGACTTAAGACTTTAAAAGTCAGTTTATTTAACGATAACTAGCGTCCGTTTGAATAACCGATTTGAACCAAATTCACCACTCAGCATTTGTAACTGTTTAGTTTTTGGAGAATTCCTCTCTTAATATTTTGAAGGTAGCGGAGTACAATAAGAAGTTTTAGTCAACATGAGATTTTAAACATCGTTTTAGAGGACTTAAAGAGTAGGAAAAGAATATGTAACTATTATTAGCAAATTTTCATTTTTTCTGGAAATTTGAAAATATATAGCCAGAATAAGGGTGTGTAAAAAAAAAATAAATAAATAAGCTTATATGGTATGTTACTTATCACCTGGGAGTTCTTTATACACTGAATCACAAGTTAAATAAGTATTTTGAGAGATTATGATATAGTATAAGGAATGATTCACTTTACAAACACATTCTAGCCACACTTGTACTCCACAAAATATTTATGTATTTATGTATGTATTTGGGTTTACAACAGTAAACCCAAATACATACTACTAACAGAGAATGAATATTTTTTTAAGAGTTCTCTATTAAAAGAAATTATTTAATACCACTACTTTTTATACAAGTAAAGCACATTTACTTGCATTCCTCAAATCTAATTGTAAGACCAAACATGAAATTAAGCTCTAAAATGATTATTTAAATAAACATATCTTTTTAATAACTTTAAATAATTTAATCTATTGGAAATCCTCAATAATTTTAATGCTACTTGTGTATTGTTCTTTTATTTACTTTTTGAAACCACAATTTTTCCTGCTTTATTATAGATTGGCTATATCTCCTTTTGTTTAGATGATAATTTGTAATAAATAATTTGAATACTTTTAGTAAATGGCTAACTCGGAAGTTGGAGGAAGGAGAACAGTAGAGTTCAGTGTCAAAGGTCCTAATAAACCTGAACTAAAAGGATTTTCTGGGTTATCAGTTGGATGCGCTTCTTTAGATATTTCATTCAAAGCACCGACTCAAGTCGGAGAAATTACTTTCAGGAATTATTACACTGCAAGTATTGATCTGCTTGTTAAGAGACTTGCAAGTGAAGATAAGAAGGGATCGAAAGTAAGGCCGACAAGAAGTTGGGAGCTGTCAATCGCTCATAAAGATTTAATGGTTTCTCCGCATCTTGAAAACGGTAGTCAAGATATGGTTTCTATTACAGCCACTGAAAGCAGAACAGAATGGAGAGATGTCCTATGTATGAGACTCATCCTTCGACAACCGTCACATCTTTGGAAAACATTTCATGTCGATGATATAACAGTATATACTGATCTGCCGAGGTTGAAACACAGTGTGGCTGCGTGCTCTGCAAGACAAGAAACTGACAGATTATTGAATCTCTTCAGACAGCAAACGACTGACGCTCTAATGTGGTCACCTATTAACGACTTCAGACCGATTTCATCTCCTCGTAACATGACACCTAGAGAACATTACAAGAATTCTTCCGGTTACGAAATTGCAAAACTTCCTATTTCTTGAGAATCTTAAAACGATAATTCTTAGTATAATGAGATATTTGTTTATAAATCTCTGCCTGAAATTCTCAAAAGATATAAATATTCTACATTTAGAGTTATGATTAAATCATCTTAAAAACAACTTGCTTCTTATATCAATTAACAAAATAATCTCATTATGAACAAACAACTTAATTATACTCTAAAAATAGAAATTTATAAATACAATAGAACAACTATCAAGGTTTTGAGAGTTAATCATTTTCCCTCTAAAATATTCTTTGCCTACTTTAAGTTTAGAGGTGTGAACGAATATAATTGTAATGCTAACAATTGTAATTGTAGTTATAATAATAGAAATAAAGTCTTATTTCCTCTAAAAATAATTATTTATTTTTATCAGCATAGAAATTAAAAACCTGTTTATTATTTTAATTTTATATTTTTTATTTAACAATGGTATAAAATATAAAAATAATATAATATGGACCAAACAATTTTTTTTAAATAATTAATTATGTAATTATTATTATTATTGTATTATGTATTAATTAAAATTTAATTAATTTCCTTTGTTATTAGTAATATTGATAGTTATTTTTACAGCTTAAGTTCGAATTAAAATAATGCTAAATATTATAATTAACATTTTATTAAAAGTTGGCAAGTGATTTCAGTTTTCTTTATTAATCTTAGAAAGTTATTTTTATTTTATTACCACAAAGAGGTCAATCGGTAAGAAAAAGGCATTTTGATTTATCAAGAGGGTTTCACTTGTTAATAGACAGATAGAGATTGTAGTTTTGTAATTACAAGTTATATAATAGTTATTTAAAACCAGTATCTGTTTAGGTCATCAACTCTATTAGTCATAGGTTTCAAGGAAAAGCTAAATAAAAACCTTACTAGCTTCTTAATTCATTGTGTTTATTTATTTTACCTCACATTAGAAAAATGACACATGAATGTAAACATGTGAATTGAATTGCATGGTATTACTCTCAACTTGTAGTTGTATTTTCTCATCATATTTAAATCGAAAGTATTTTGGAGGTAAAAAAAATACATCATTTTGAGATTCCCTCTTTAGAGTCTCCAAGTTTGATGCTAAATTTAAAAACTCAATTTTGGGAATTTTAAAGGAAGAGTGGTTTGTAAAAAGTGTCTGTCTGTGTGAGCCTATTTTACTGAATCCCTTTAAATGAAATAAGATATAGTCCTTTCTGATTATTTTAATTTGTAATATATACAATATACAAGCACACACACAAAAACAGGCAGACATTTTTAAAACCACATAGTTTTATATATATAATTTGTCTGATACTGCTTGAACTAAAATTTTCCATGTACATAACTTGTTCTGAGGTTTTCTATTTGTTAGTTATTTTGGGTTTCCTTAGTTAACTTAAATTATTATCCAACATTTTATCCATATTTACCTACAGTAAAATAATCCCCCCCCCCCATAACACTTACCTGACCACATGCCATTTACAACTTTACCAATAGGATCAAGATTTTTCTTGGGATAGTGACTAACATAGTAGTTAAATTAGGGATTATAAATGTTTTTTTTTTTTTTTTTTTTTAAATAAAAATAGTTTTATTTTAAGGTTGATTAGTGGGAATGGCCCCAAAATTTAGAGCTGACATTGTATCTGAAATTTATGAGAAAGAATTTGTTAGTTATGTTATAATGACATTTTTAATTTTAAAACCAATTAAGAGGCTATGCCATTAATATAAAAATAGCAATAAATTCAAAATTGCACTTTTTATTGATCTTTATTCAATAATAATCTAGTGTTGATCTACATGACGAATTTGTGTCATCTATATGATGACAATCAATATGCAGTGTGTGCTAAGATTATATAAACAATTACATTTTATATACATTTGTAAAACAATAAAAGTTTACATTGTTTAAACAAAGACCTGAGACTAAGAGAAAAAATTAACATATTGTATGAACTCATTCTTTTTTTCTAATATTTGAAAATTTTAAGCTGGCAGTTATGAAATAACATATTTATAACACAAGTGTGAATTTATATCTTAATCCTTTATTATTGGAATAGTATACGTTATATAGGGCTGTGTTTTTTTCTGTAGAGTTATTATTACCAAGATAATTATTATCTAAAAGGAAAAAAATAACATTTTTTTTGCTCAAGAACTAAAAATAATACTACACAAAAGATAAAAATAAGCATAAACTGTTTTTTAAAGGTAAAAGTTATAAAAAGTAACATATTTCTCATATTTTTGTCATTAGGTCTATATTCATTTAACTAATAACATCCATAATATATTACCTTGTGATTCAGGTAGTAATGCTTCTTCTTAAAGACGGATTTTACATTCAAGCTTATGCAGACAATGTTGGGCTTCAAGTCTAGGGCAAATTTACCAATTAGATCCAGCCATTTATACAGGGTGCTTGGCGATTTGTGTGAAAAAATGAAGTAGGTTGTTCTGTGTCTCAGGGGCTATAAAAAACACTTATAAACCATGAGTCAAATCTTAACCGTTTTCCCGCAAGGTCAAATTTTATAATTTTTTTTGAGATCACATTCCTTTGCTCATAAAAACGCTTATTGCTCCAAAAGTATAAAAGCTAGAACAAAATATTTGGTATCGTTATAAAGCTGACAAAATTTCCAACAAGATAAGTGTATGTACTTGTAATTTTTCATGCACTCAAATTACATGACAAAAAATGTATACAAATTTAATTTTAAGAAAAAATTCTATTTTTTTGTGGTTCCATAACTTGGTAAAGAACCAAGCTTGAACTTTTCGGACTAAACAGGAAAAACTTTCTAATTTACTAAAGTTTCGATCAATATTAATATTAGGTTTGTTCCAACCACACTTCAAACTGGTTTGGAACTGTCCGACGCATGTGCAACGGACCACAATTTATCTTTTTTCGCTAATGCGCATGCGTCGTACAGTTTGAACAAACCTATTATTAACCATTTCTGAGTAATTATTGACTTTTCTGAAAGCAAAAAAAGAAACATGTTTATTGTTATTGTTGCCATTATTGACATATAGATGAGTATACTAAACCATTCTTGCTTTTTTTATATGCTTTTATTTATTTACTCACCTGTAAGTCAGCGGGAAAACGGTTAAGATTTGACATTGTTTTTTCTAGCCCCAGAGACGTAGGACAACCTACTTCATTTTTTCACATATATCGCCACTTACACTGTATACACAGGCATTCTTACTGGAGATGCTGATTAAATCAACATCTATACTTGCTTTAGTCCAGTGTGCGGCACTTTCAGGGGAAAGCCGCAGCGGGGAATTGTGTGAGGAAGAGGATGAAACCACCTCTCATCAGTAGCTGTCCTGCCTCGTCTAAGGTGGGAAATTCAATCTGCTTGAAGAACTGAGGTTACCTACCCCATGCAAGGTACTTACTTTCTGTGGATCAGTCAGCCCTCATAGTGGGTAGACTGCTGATAGGGTTTACTGCTCAGTTAAATTATGAAAATAAAACATTTATTAACCTAATTATAACTACTCTTAATTTAAAAGTAGGAATACAATAACAAAAAAAAAAAAAAAAAAAAAAAAAACACAATAAATATATATGAATTTATTAAGTAAAAAATACATAATTGTTAGTATAAATCTTCAATAAAACAACAATCCTATACATGAAAAAATACAAAAATAATAAATCTTCTATTAGCATAACAACACATAAGCCCAACCTAATAATAACATATACTGGGGCGATACATTTGTACGACAATAAGTTTAATAAATTGGTAAAATTGAGGTATCTAACACCTGCCTAATATTTGTCAATTTGAAATTAAAAATGGAATACCTGTATGGAACTCTATAGTATTATTATTGTATGTACTTACCCGACATAAATACAAAATTAATTTCTCATTCACTCTAAAGGTGAACTTATTATGAATTGCACTGAACTTTAAATTAAGCAAAAATCTAAATATAAGTTAGGCTAAAATGTAAAAATTATTCAAATTAAATAAATATTTGCAGAGGTTTAAATAATTCAATTTCACCCATAATATGCTTATACTTTTATTTTATTTTTTTCACATTAATAAAAATATATTATTTTAATATAATATTTTAATACAATTTAATAATATGTTTAAATAAAAATAATAATTATAAACAGGACAAAAAACGTATTAAGCTAATGACATTAAAAAAGTAAATAACATTAAGCTGTTGAAAATTTACTTTGACTGAGTAAAACTATTATGTACGGTTGACCTAATCAATATCTACATCTGCTTGACCATCTATAAATCAAGGTTGAGGTTACAGGTTCAAACCCATGCATTGGCACTTAGATTTTTATGGCTCACTCTTGATAACACCGTATTTGCTTGGTTGGTGCATTGGTGTGTAAAGTGGTTTAGTGGCCAAGGGTCCAAATAAGTGGCCAAATTGCTAGGTTTAAACTATTACTAGCAAATAATCTTTCTTTAAATATCAGTCAATAGATTTTTCACGCAGCCATTTTTGTTTTTATTAATGATTTTATTATTTTTTATTTTGTTCAGACTTATTTAGATATAAGTTTTTTTTTTTACTAAATGATTTTATTATTTTTTATTTTGTTCAGACTTATTTAGATTGAAGTTTTTTTTTTTACTAAATTTTTTAGTACTTAAAGAGTTATGTAAATCATTTTCGAAGCCTTATAATTTGTTGTTTTCATTAAATTCACCGACATCAATTTCCTTTTACTATGGTCAAAAGATTCAGAAAATGCTGTGTTCCAGGCTGCTCTAACACCAATAATAAAATAATAAAATAAAAAGNCAAAAAATTAACACAGTTTATACAAAATTATTACATCAAATCCTCTGGATATTTCTTCTTTTGAATATATTTATGACGTTATATACTCAAAATCTTAGGAGTAACAATGGTCAACACAATGAATTAAATTTAAATTAATCTCACAATATTTTTTTGTCAAAATTAATTCATAAATCTTAAAAATAATATCAAGAATATGAAAAAATAAATGTCTTCAATCTCACATAGTTACTAGTACATTCAATGCACGAGTATATTGTAAAATGTGTTTAAAAATACCCGGTTAGAACTCACAGAATTTAATTAATTGATTAAATTAAAGCTTAATTAAAATTACATAAAGAATATTAATAATTATAAACACATGGCTTATTTAAAAAAATGATAAATTATACATATATTTTTTAAAAAAAATTAATATACAGCATTTATTTCCCAATTTCAAATAAGTTAACTATTCAGTTAAAAACTGTCGTTTAAAAATTAACTGGAAAGGAAGACATATTGAGGAGAAAAAAAGAATATTTTGTTTTGAACAGGAAGAATATTTTGTATGAAGTATCAGAAGAATTATTAGAAATATTAAATGAAATCACACAAATTTTTAAGGATAATACAAATTAGACTATGGCTTATACTATAGAATTGGCTACAGTGTTCGGCAGAAATCTGGTTATTTGTGAATTTTATTCAGTATAATTGAGTTCTTTTAACCTCATTTTTTTTATGAACAACTTGATCAGTTTACACTAAGGCCGTCCGCACACAGAGCAACTCAAAACAAACTCAACTGGAAACTCAAATCACCAACCAGTTGACTATGAGTTTTAACCTGAGTAATTGAATGGGACACCGCACACGGAGCAACTCATTACAAACTGGGTTTGCTTTCTGTCAACTCAAAAATTACTGGAGGTTACAGTTGAGTTTGTTTTGAGTTGCTCCGTGTGCGGACGGCCTAAGAGATAATTTTATAGTAACATAAACTTAGAGATGTCTACCATACAAAAACTTAATCCGTATCAGTTCTAAATGAATGTATGAAGATTCATCACCCATATGGTGTTGTATGTATATGAAGTATTTTGTATGAAATTAATGAAGACTTTATTCCCTCACACTTATACTAAAGTGTTATAAAAAATATATGTTAAATTGGAATAAAAAGTTGTTGAATATTAATGTCTGTTATCATTGCCAAAGGAAACAAAATGAAAATTTTCCCCTCTGATTCACAATTTTTTTTATATCTCTTTTTGTTGACAGAAACTATTTTTATGTAATAACTATATTTTTCTTCTTTTTTCAAAATAAATAATAAATAAAAATTGTGATAAATGCCATGCTCCTTCGGTACATAAATCAATATTTTTTTTATTATTTGATCAGAATAAAAGCAAATAATACACATAATAAAAAAAAATATATACATGAAAATTTTATAAATATGTATTTAATAATTGACATACAGCGTGCAATGAGATCTACTTATCTGTCACAAAATACAGATTAATAAGCTCTTATATATTTTTTTAAATGATTTTATCCATTTATTTTATATAATATATTTATTAAAGATAAAAATGCAAGAATATAAATGTTACTTGATGAAACTTAAGTGCAATATTTGTGCATAAGAAAAATTAAATGGGAAGTAACAATTTTTAGAACTGTACTTTATTAAAAATATATTTTAATAATTATTTTTGAAAATTTAAAATGTATTTATAAAATAGATTTGGTATTTATTTTTAATCTTAATTTATGAGGTAAAATTATGAAGTTGTTATATGCTTATCCACTTTAAAGTAGATAACTATATGCTTTTTCTAGTACAAAGTTTCTGGAAGGCATCAAATATGGACGTTCAATATGGGCATCAAATATGGACCTTTGAGGTTTGACACAAAAAATAGTTTATTTCAGTGAGAGAAAAATAGTTCAAAAAGGGATTAAAAAGCATTTAGAGCTTGAACAATTTTTATTTATTCCTTTTACAAAAGTTAAAAAATAAGAACAAATAAGACAATTATACAATATTAAAAAATAGCTTTACAGTAATCAAGCATATTGGTAGTTAAATAAAAATGAATATTTAATTGCCACACAATTAAGTTTATTTAAGTTATAATTATTACGAAAAATATCTCGTTAAATTATGTCAAGTGAGATTAACGTAATTGTTTTGTCCATTTTCTCAACTAATTGCATGGGGTTATTAAATTAGCATTGCTACTAAATAGATAAGAATAACATAGGTTGCCAAATGATTTCATAAATATCTATCAACTTTTTATGTAAAACACCCTTACTAGGTAATTATTAAAGGGTTAAAATTATTAAAAATGTCAACATGAAAAATAATATTTATTTTTGCTAAATTATTTTCACAATTGAGGAGGAGGCCCATTACCAGCGCTGAATACAAATTATAAGTTACATTAGTAATACAAGAGAAAAAAAAGGAAAATAATTTAGAATCGTCATTACATTATGTATACCCTTTAACTAAGAGTATGTGTTCATAAACCTCGTATTATTTTGACGGTTTTCAACATTGATAATATTCATTTGGGAGCAAATACAAAGTCCTAACAGAGGAAGGTGCGTTATGCATAATGTAAAGTCTAAGCATTTAATTATCCCTAAAAACATTAATGATAAAATCACACTTGTACTGTATTAAAGAAAGGAAAAAAAATGTTTCTACTAAATACTTATAAAAGTCGAATTTAACACAATTCAAGGGGTTATTGGGGGCCTCCCTGCCCCCTGGGTGGGCCAGTGCCACTGCCAAAAACTGTTAATAGACCTTATATAACACAACTATAAACATAAGCATCAATGAGCGATCACTGACTCACACTCAACCACTAACTGAAGACATCTGTACTACATAAAATTTACATACTTTTGTACATTCACACCATACTACCAAGATAAAGGAGCAAATAATATCTCATTCATTCATATTCAGAACTGATAATGGCCTTACGTAGAACAAATTTAGCATTGGAAGACAAATATTATTTTTCAAGGATAACATTTTTTTTAGAATGAATTTATTATGGCCCAATAAAGCTGCTATAGCATAATAATTGTTACACTCAATCATACACTAATTCTACATTATTTTATAACGACACAATAAATAATGTTTATTAGATAAAAATAAATAAGCCATTAAAAGGAGGTAAGAGATTGTTCCTCTTATTTAACACAGAATAAATTAATTAATTTACATAATTATACATTAATTAATAACGCTTGAAAATTTAGATAATTTGTTTAGTTATTGAAAACTAAAATTTTCTCTACAAACACCTTAAAAATTAAAGTTTTTAGGTTCTAAATGTTTGTAACTAATTTATCAAGCTCTTCAGGCAAAGCCATTTATTTAGATTATATTATTGGTAACTACATAAAACAATATTATAATTATTTTTTATAACTGCAAAGCATAAATATTTAACAAAACAAAAATAAAACGATTAAATACATAAATAATAGAAAAAAAGATAACCCATTTACCAATATTTAATACTGATTATTATAAGCATAATATATAAAGCCATAATTGTCTTAGTATTTAATAAGACTTTCCCCAAGTGTGATTTAAACATAATAAAACAATAATGATACACGTATTTATACAAATACCGAATTGCTTTGAATATAAGATGCACTTTTTTTCCGTTTTTGCTTCGCGAAAATCGGGGAGAGTTTATATACGATGCATTAATTTTTTTCCCCCAGATTTTTGGTTTGAAAATCAGGATGTGTCTTATATTCGGGGAGTCTTATAATTCAAAGCAATACGGCATTGATTTAACAGTAAAAAAAGAAGAAAAACAAAAAAAAAAATAATATTTAATTTTAATAATTCCAAGATAATTTTATCTTTTTAGAAATATGTAAAATTATTTACATAAAATCTTGATTATATTTATTTGCTTGTATTGTCTTCCCATTAAGGCATACATTAATCGGTGGGTAAATCAAAGCTATATATGGTTTATATAGCTATTTATTTATTTATTATTTTAGTTATTTATTTATTGTCTATGTTATACTGAAATTATTAAAAATACTTCTTATAACAAATAATCAAGGAAGTGAATACATATTTGTTTATTCTAAGTGTAGGAAGATGCGGAGGCACAACCTACACATTTTTTTATTATTTGCGCAAAAAAAAATTAATCAGGAAATAAAAATGGTATACCCCCCCTTCGCCCACATGAAGTGAAAGTATAATATGTTCATTGAAATTAAAGTAAATATGGTCAGTGTGGTAACTCTTTTCAAAAATGATCCTTTTATGGTCCATATGCCAGGAGTTATCCTTTTTTTAAGGATTAAGACCATATTATACATTGATTTATTGTACAAGTTGCCATACAATTTTAAAAAGGAACTAAGAAAAAATTGAGCTTGATATAATAATAATAGGAACACTACTTTGAAAAATTGGTAAATTCGGATTGTACGTGCCCCCACTTTGAGGTTAGGAGATAAAATGTACACACAGATGTTTTTGTTTGTAGTACATTAATGATTACAGTCAATCTATACAATTTAAAACATAAAGGAGAACTTGTTAAACAATTATTTAAAAATTGAGTAACAGCAATTTTCTCCTCTCAGGGTGACAAACGTATACAAGTAAAGGACATTGTTAGACCAGCATCACATCATACTGTACATTGTCATGTACGTAACTATCAATGAGGTGTCACTGGTTAGATAATTTTATCTGTTTCTCTTGTACGGTAAGCTTTATTTATAGGTCAAACACGGTGAGAATTAAATGCAACAATCAGAATTAACTGAGGAACAGTTTATAAAAACAATCATAATATTAATTGTGATTTTTTTTTTGGGAACATTTAAAATAAAGAAGTTTAAGAAGAAGAAAATATAATTTTATCGCAATATAATTTTTTTCATTTTAAAATTATTGAGAAGAGTGTAAGGCATCAGCCTTAAATTGATTGCAATACTTAGTTTTCAAAGTTTTTATCACCATTTGTCTGTGTCTGTGACTTATAATAGGAATGATTATTCTTTTAATTCTTCGAGTTACACTTTAATCATAATTCAAATAAAATATTAATTTGGTTAAGGAAAAAATAGTTGTTAATGATCCTTGAAATTGGCAGTAAATTAATGTCTTATTTTAAAGTGTGGTCTTTTAGAGACAGGTAAAACTTAAATCCTAATATTTTAGTGCTCATATTAGAAAAAATTCTTAAGAATTCATCTTTAAGAGAATCGTTAGAATATTGTGACTGATAATTAATATAATTTAACAAGATTTCTTTGTCTTGAATTGTTGAGATTTATCCGAAATGGATAGTCCTACTCTGAAACATTTACGAGTTTTGGCCACAGCCAAAGTGAAAGTGATTTATTTTCTTTCAGATGAAAATATGTTAATGATTAATATAATTTTATTAAGTTAAATATGAGCAATTAAAAACATTTTGCTAAGTACAATATATTATAGTAAGTGGCAAAGTCTTTTATATTAGAGGTCTTCCAGCGGTTGTTAAGTTAATTAAAACACTGGTACGTAATAGCCTTTCATTGCCTTATAACATTCAGTAAGATACAATTGAATAAGGTCTGAAGTTGTTTTTGTTGAGGCTGCATTACAGAGGAATTTAGAAGTACTACGTTTGGCTCGTAACAAAGCAAGCTTTTATTGATGTAAAGGATAGCAAAGGGTTAATAACTACACCAATATAGATGTGGTGATCACTAAATGAATTTTATTATGAGACCAATCGTAGAGACCTCTACAGACTTAGTGTCTTAAGAACTCAATTTCAAATAAAACGAAGTTGCTCAGCATATAGATTACAGAGACAAGAAAAAAAAAGATGGGGGAAGCAGAACTATCATGTAATTTATTTTAGTAGGGTTACATTAAATTAGTAAGTCGGAATGTGAAAAAAAGCACAAGGAAAATTATAATTCAAGGAATGAAGCAAGAGATATGGCACAGTTTACACAGGTGGTTCAAAAAAGAAACAAAGGTAACATATATTTATCTACATAAACCACTTAAAAAACAACTGGTTAAGAGCTTCTTAAATAAATATTCAGTATCAGGCAATTGAAATATAGGGTAATGAATCATTCTCATACATAATGCATGCTCACACTCCACAGCGCTATTTTTAATATTACAATTTTTCTTAAAATGTAAGCAACTAGATTAAATACAAGAGGGAGGAATAAAAAACTGATTTCAACAATAGAGTTCAATACGAAGAACATTTGCTTGGCATCACTGAATGCCGTGGGAAATAAACCAAAAAATTAACTTTAAATATAAAAAAAAGCTAGGGCAGAGAGGAAAGTATAAATAGAAATCCTACGGACGTGCTATACAGGGCTAACTCGTTAAATAGAATCCAAACGTAAACATGGTAAAAATGCACGTTTGCTCATTAAGGCTCCTAAAGCAGTAAATGAAAAGGTTGTAGAAGATAAAATTATAAAATATTAATATCAAATTAAACGATAAAAAGTTCAAACCTATCTAATATAATTAAAGCATTTTGTTCCACTTTACTAATAGTATTGTCTTTGAGAATTACTATTGTGTTATCATCATAAACATGACCTACTTGACATATTGCAAGCTCGGCTGAAAATAATATTATATTTGCATACTTTTTTTGCAGAATATTTCATTATATGAATTATTTCTTTTGTAATTAATAGAATTAATTATCTAATCCTACCTTTCAGCCTCAAGTGGAAGGTGGGATAAAAAAAATACAACGGTTATAACCAGACAAAAAAATGAAATTATTATGTATATAAAATTAAAATTTAAAGAAATAAAAAAGTAGGCCTATCTCATATGATTTTTTTTTTAAATGGGTTTTTAAATTAGCCATATTAATCAAAATGACAGGAAATATTTAATCCGTTGTTGAAATCCAATTACAAAAAAAAAACCATTGGTTTTCACCTTTCCGTTGAGGTACTATTTTATTAGTTAAAATAAACATCTACTTTTTTTGTAGACAACCTTCATAATATATAAGGTTAATTATTTATAAAATATGGGAAAAGTGCCCTTTTCAATAGAGACATTGAAGCACAATTTTCCTTTTTTTTTATGGAAAAAATCTGAATGAATAAATACATTTTTAAAAAGTTATACAAGAAGAAATGAATTAAAATACAAAATATCTATCAATAATGTTTTTTTAATGGGGTTCTAATGTAATTTTGAATGAGATTTGGTAAAATAATGACAAATTTTATTTTAACCTTGTGCAAGAGAGGTAACAATTAAATATAAATTAATAAAAAATTAAGGACATTCATTTTATGACATACACAAAAACATTCACTTGCTTCTATAAATTAAACTTATTTAATTTTTGGTATAAATTGCACACAATAGAGACAAGTAAGGCTCAGCAAAATATGTAATTTGGGGTCCCTGCAGGCTCAGGTTTGTTTGAGAATTTAGTCAAATATTTTCTATTCCAATCATTACTTTATATATTTTAGACATTAAATCCCTTTGTCAAAACAGTACAATTGAGGTAGTTAGTTCTGGTTTTTAGTTTTTAAGCCACTCCTCAAAATGTACCTTATTCTTTTAACATTATTTGTATTGTACATTTCCGCGAGTTAGTATAGTTTTTACAAATATATCATTCGTTAAAAGCAATATAAAACTACTAATTGAAACAATATTTAAAATTTTTTTGAATATTTAAAATTTTAAATATTTGAAAAAATATTTGTAGTTTGAACTAACAATGAATTAAGGGAGATGGTTTCTCATGTTTCAGATCTTTCCTTCAAATTGCTCTTCTTGATTGAACGAAAGCATAAATGTAAAGTCAGGAAAGAATTATGAATATGAAGCCAAAGTTCTCTTGATCTTAATATACCCAATTACATATCTAATTATTGCCTACAGGTGAAACGCAGAGCAAGTTTATTCACACAGCAAATTGGTTAGTTCCAAGCTTTAATCCAAAATGACTATAACATGTATAATTTAAACTTCTTTCTCTTTAGAATTACCAGGTAGAAGGTCAAACCATTCAGTTATAGCTTTAGTAAGATCGAGTTCAGCTAAATTGACTAATACCTGGCCCATCACGGGACTCTTCCATGTTTTCTGAGTGAGGACAGTGATCTCCAACTGTCGGGAGATGAGCTCTCCTTGGGACATGAGATACTCGAATGTTTCATCGTACACGGGATTACAGTTATCTTTTATGGTAGCAGTTTTGCGTTTGGATTCCTTGGATTTCTCAGGTAAGAGGTATAGTTTAACATAAGGGTCGGGAATGTTACTGGGATCGTGCAGGGGAAGGTTAGCTATTTTATGGATGATAACGATAAGTCTCTGCCTCTGAACACTGTACCTGAGAGTGAGTTGTATTTTGCCGAGAGCGGATTCACTGCTAGATGAAACGAGTGAAGTGGAAGAAGCTTGACGCCTATGTATAACACCAGGAGGAGCGGATTCTACCTTCGGAGGAGCTTCGGAAGATTTCATCACTTCTACAACAGGTACAGGCTGGACGTCACCTCCGCTTAAAGTGGGAGCTAAGGGAGCCTCTACAACTACCGATTCTTGTTTTGTATAGGCGGCCGGTGCAGCTTCGACTGGACTGGAATCCTGTACTATCTCGTCGCTCGGGTCGATGCCACCCATATATTTAAGGATTCTCATTCTCAGCGATATGTTGACTTTGGCATCCGGTCCTGAACTCTTCAGTCTCATCGGTTGATCCTGCAGCTGCAAATTGTCGAGGTCCAAGAGAGAGCTCACGACGTAATCCAGAGTACCGAGATCGCTGTTGGTTTTGGTATCTACGACTTTAAGGTGAAGTGTGTCGGTCTCGGGGTTCGGTACCAAAAATGTGAAGCCCTGTTCAAAAACAGGAGAATCGGTTCTGTATTGTATAGGAGTTTGTTGTGTCACTTTACCTAGGGTTACTGTTACCTGTGTGTCCGGTTTAGCTTTATTCGATCCGCTGGGAAGGCCGATGAAAGAATCGACGTATACCATAAGAACGGCAGTGCTCATCGATGTCACCCTGAGGTGTTGAGTTTCGGCTATAGCCTTTTTAAGATCGGCAGCACTGTCCGTCAGCTGAAGCCATGTCAACCTCAGGTGGACTAAACCTGTTTTGGCTTCCTCGAGAGTTATCCAAGTGTCTGTCTGTCCCTTCCTCGCTACACCGTGAACGTCTACACTTGTCCTACCGAGTTTAGAATCTTTAGTAGAGTGATCTTCGTCCATCAACCTGACGTCCAATGTCTGACCGCTCACGGCAAATATGGGGAACTCACACCAGTAGTCCCACTTAGGTTCGATGGTATTGTCGATAGTGTGAGTTTTATAGGCGTAACTTCCCATCGATAGAATGGCATAAGGATCGGACTTGCCTTTGCCAAGTAAACTGATATCTTTCTTCATTAAATGCTTGGCCTCGACGACGTGGACTCTGAGAACTCCTTGCGGTTCGGGGAATTTAAGGGATTGGACGGGAACCAAATCACTCAACACGATGGGTAATTTGTTAGGTAAGACCATCATCGCCGCTACTTGTTCCACTATGACTCTCCTCAATAGATCGCTAAGTCCGGGCATATCCAGCAAATCTACGACACCGACTAAATTAAAATCTATAGTAGGATTGTTAAGGAAATAAATTTGGAGTCCTCCTACGATAGGCATGGTGCTTAATAGAGGTTTCATCACGACACGAAGCATACCGTGGATCTGGAAGTCCTTGATACCTCCGGAGAGACCTTTGAGCACGAATGATATATCACAGTCACCAGCGTAAAACAGATCCATGTCCATGATTATTTCGTTACGTGAAATATTTTTATCGTAAACTTTAACTCCACCGATCCTAGGAGGTATGGATCCGAGCCTCATTTTCTTGAAGGAGAATCCGGTCAGCTTGTAGAATGCCAGACTGTCTTGGACAGCAGGCTCGATGACATCCTTTATCAAATCCTTGGCGTAATGGTTGACGTTCGGCCATACCTGATTAATTATTCTGTTTACCCATTCCGCTCTCTCGATGTCTGGAAAGAAAACCCATGCTGGTAAGTCGTCGACCCTGGCCAAAATAATGTCCTTCTCGTTAGTTAAAGCAGCTGCTTTAGCGATATCTCTCTTAAGTTGCTTCTCTTTTTTCCACTGTTCTCTTAAAACAGACAAAATAAGTGGGCATATGAGCCAAGCAGGGCTTATGTTATAATAGCCAAGAGCGTAAACAGCAGCAACAGAAGACAATTGCTTACCGAAGTTGTAAACCAAGTGTGTAATACTAGAACCGGTCCCTATAGTTTTATTTTTCTCTACAGCAGATTCTTCAGTCGACATTTTAAATAAAGTTACTGATATTCTAAACGGCACGGATTTCAAAAGACATCAATGAAAGTTATTCACTCTTAACACGTTTAAACAGACTTTTAAAAATAGAAATTACGTCATTCGGTCAGCGAAGTTGTGGGAAACTGAAACTAGGACTTTAGAAGTAAAGGCCGGATTGTGCAACTAAAATAAAATCGAACGAACTTGAACTACACTAGCTTGAACTCTCTTGATCATACTGTTAAAATCATATTTTCGCACTAAAAGCAAGTTGGCCAACACACATTTAATTTTTGTATTTTTCCCCTCCTAACGAACACAATCTTACCAACACATTTCAGAATATTTCTCTCTTCTTATGGCCTTTACACACTTAGAGACAAATAGACTGTAGTGCTCAGAAACGAGGGAAAAAAGGGAATTTATGGGACATGGATTTGTTTTGAATATTTTTGATACCATGCGGCTGTCATTACATTATGATTATGTATGAAATGTGCTACTATTTAACGAACGTGATTATATCAATTAATTAAAAATGGGAGGGTTTGTAAAATCTTCTGACTATCTTGGAATTCAAGATTATGAACCCTCTATTGCTGGACAACCCGTAAAGACACTAGAGGTACGTATTTGGATTACTAAGGTTTTGATACACATTTTTAAATTTAATTTTTTGAATAAATTGATGACTTCATCTCATTAAACGGTAAAACTGAAGAATATGAGGTGGTTTTTAAAAACTCCGCCTCATTCCAACGCATTTTTTTTAACAGAGGGATATCAACTCTCTAATGGACTAATCATACAATATATAATTTCTCAAATGTTTAAATCATATGTAGATGTACTGTTTGACAAAGGTATAAATAAAGCAAAGGTGTGCCGCCTAGCAATTCTCGACACGATTAGGTACACACATACTTACTGCTTAGATGATTATTCTAAAATCTTTGGACAGTTATGGGCTAAGATTTAGAATATTATTGATACGATTATACCTCAATTTTTTTAGCAGGTTATTCTTTGATTTCAGTGAGTCTTTTAATCAATTATAATAAATTCAAAAATAATTACATAATACGAAATCCCTGCTTGATATCTATTATTAGACTGAGGCTGCGTTCACAGCTAGTGTATCGATATCCCTTCTGTGTATGTATTAATATCTGTGGCTATATAGATAACAATATATTCATGCCATAGAGACTGTGTCGCTGGTTTCCGCCACTTGTATTTAATTTTTATCTCTTAAAATTTTAATTGTATAAGGTTCAAAGTTAAAAATTGTTAATTATATAAAGAAAGGTAGACTGTATATACTACTTTTCTCTATTGCATCAAACCATTATTAGCTTCTTGTCAATATTTATGTTCTATAATCACTTATAATAATTTATTGTTTAAAAAAATAATTTATTGTTTTTTTTTCCCAGGATAAATGGAAACTTGTGCCAGCTTTCTTAAGCATCAGAGGCTTGGTGAAACAACACATAGACTCTTTTAATTATTTAATCAGCGATGAGATAAAGAAAATTGTTAAAGCAAATGAAAAAGTACTTAGTGATGCGGATCCTCAATTTTATTTGAGGTACATTTGTTTTGTACTTAACTTAAATAATAATAATAATAAAAAATAAACACTTTGTTAAATATGTATGGTAATATTTGTGTAATATTATAGTTTAATGTGTATAATATTGGTGTTTTTGGAAATTAAGTCAATATTTATTTATTTGAGGGAATTTTTGTTTACTAGGAGTACAACAATTCATATAGATCAGGTTCAAAATATTATGTCACTTTTACATTCAATCAAAATGTCAGCTCAAAGGAAATCAGTATTTTCTATTAATCTAATATTAACATTAGTTTAATTTCAATCTCAGAGAGATTGAGTCCAAAACAATGAGACCTCGTATAGAAGGGTCCTCGGAGCAAACCTGGATTAGCAAAAGTTCTTATAGTGCTCTAACCCCCTCCTGACAGACTCTTGAGAGATAATCCCCTTGCTTTGAGGCAGCCACTTTAGTACCTCAGTGGGTAATGGCTATGCCTAACATTTCCCACTTCAGTTAATGCAGGACAGATGCTGATAAGGTAATAAGGGGCTATGTCTACTTCAAATGGCCTGCATACTGGGCTTTCAATCAGACCAAGCAAGTTTAAATTCTGATTTAGTTGGAAATTACAGCTTGATGAAATGTTTTTATATATAATATGCAAAGTGCCTAATCCCTCTTTCCTTTAATGAACTTTTCCTTTAATGAAAGATTAAATCATAATATTTTATTTCTCATTATAAGTTAATATAACATAAAGTACTTCCTATTAGAGAATATACAGTTTTTATTTGACATTAGACTTGTAAACAGTTTACAACTCTATCTATAGGCCTATACTAACATACGGTTGTGAGTCCTGGCCAGTCACCTCCAAACATGAAAGCAGGATTCAGGCTCAAGAAATGAGATACCTTCAACGAGTGGCGGGGAAGACAAGGTGGGACAGAGTCCGGAACCAAATTATCCGGGACTCGCTAAATGCGAAACCCCTGATGGAATAGATTAATAACACCCAGCTAAAGTGGTTCGGACATGTAGTAAGAATGGAATCGATTCCCTAAACAAGCATTGGAGGCAAGGATCTAAGGACGTCGCCCCAGAGGAAGAAGGAGAGTGACTTGGCAGGACAATATAAAGAGCCTTACTAAGGCGAGGCATGTCCTGGACTGATGCTTTAGTAGAAGCTAAAGACCGGGACCGGTGGAAGGCTTTCTGTCGCCACCCTTCACCTCACGGGTGAAGGGCCACCGACAAGTAAGTAAGTAAGTATTTGACATTAGTAGATAAGTAATGGTTTGATTTATTTGTTTAGGTATCTAAATATATATGTTGGCATGCCAGATATTGAAGAAGGTTTTAAAATTAGCCGATCAACTACACCCCATGAATGTCGTCTTAGAGATCTGACTTATTCTGCTCCTATTACTGTTGACATTGAATACACTAGAGGAAGTACCAAAGTAGCAAGGAGTAACCTTATCATTGGCAGGTTTGTTACAACAGCTTTATATCAATATTTCCTATATTCAGTGCTTTATTGTTCTTTTGATTTAATAATTCAAAGTTTAATTTGTTAATTGTGGGAATATTCAGTATTGGCCCAGCACCATGATTTAATGATTAATAAGTTTGATATTAATTTGATAAAATAAGAATATAATATTGATTTATTTTGAAATTTATTATTTCAGGATGCCCATTATGTTGAGAAGTTCCAACTGTGTTTTAGCTAATAAATCTGAATATGAACTATCTAAGATGAATGAATGTCCTCACGATCCTGGTGGTTATTTTGTTGTGCGTGGTACAGAAAAGGTAATAGAAATCTTTAAGTAATATAATTGTTCTTTAATATCGTCTTATAGTCCTCTATCAAGGGTATTGTTTGTTATTTGACCTGTGTGTCTATCATAAAAAAAAAATAAAATGACCTTTCTGGTGATAATCGGACATAAAATTATTGTTGTATTTCGGAAACACATTTTTAGGGTTCATCCTCATCTAAAATAAACCATTATTGTTATTAATTGTTATTCACTATCAGTAAATAACAATGCCTTCTACTTTCTTCATTAAATTGTCATTGATAGTAGATAAATAAAATATCTCAGAGCCAAGATTTTAAGATTTTTGTGGGAAATTATATTTATGTCACATTACGTGTACATAATTTACACGCTATCGCCATAATAATCTATGAGATAGAACTTACTAACTTCAAGCTTGAATATGTGGTTATATCTTTAACAATATGGGATTTGGCAAAATTCTTCAGCAGGACATTGCTTGCCCATTAGCTGTTAGAGAAAAGACCAATCAACTAGCTTGATGTTAGTTTGTCACTTTTATGCACTATCTCCTGGACTATGAGGATTATCATGGACACCAGTCATTCTTACTTCTCATATTTCCTTAGTGTTCTTTGTGATTGTAAAAATGGTGTTCCTACTATCTTAACCCTATTAATGAGAGTTTTAGGGAATTAAGAACCTGGAAAACAAATATATTATTTGTTTTCAAGGTTTATGTTGTAATATTTTTACCCTTAAGGTTTCAAGGGTACATAACATGACAATTTTAATAATGCCAAATGAGGAAGATTAACACATAGGTCTGTAGATGCGACAAGGAATATGGAAATAAAATTAGAGTTGATTTCCCCATTATACTCATGTTTTGTGTTGCCACTAAAATGGTTTCAGTGGTGATTTTGGTGATAGTTTTCTAAGCCTCCATTCCTGACCTAAAGTTTAGGATCTTTCTCTTAACTATTTTTTATACATAATATTCAAGAAAGTCTCTAAATGTATTATTAACAAGTATTTATTTTTATCTGGTAGGTCGTCCTTATTCAAGAACAGCTTTCCCGAAACCGTATTATTGTTGAAGAGGATCGTAAAGGTGGTATTCAGTGTCAAGTAACCAGTAGTACTCACGACAAAAAGTCCAGGACTCTGATTATTATGAAGAAAGGCAGATTCTATCTAAAACATAACTCGCTTCAAGATGTAAGATTTTTATTTTTTTTTACATTATACCTTACATGTTTATGTATTTATCTTTATTACTTTTAAATTGTAATTTATCAGTTTTTATGGTCAGTTGCACACCCAGGAGCGGGGGGCACGGGCGGGGGACTCTTCTAAGGAAATACCATTTACTTGTACTAATACTCGTGAGGAAAACAATGTATGATTGATTTTAATACTTACTACCGTAAAACACATTACAAAAAAAAGTTTGTGGCTAGACTTTTTTTAAATATATTCTGGGGGGCTTTTACACCCGAAGGCGTACCACTTATATGGGTCCAGTTAACAAACCCGGGTTAAAGACCGAATTCTTCACACTTGTGTGAAGATCTGGTTGTTAACCATGACACCCCTTCTGGTTGTTTTACAACCAAGAGTGTCATCATCATGGTTTCCAGGCCTGTAGAAACCTGGTGGTGCTACTCTTTCATGGGGCTTCCCATTTGTTTAAACAATCCTGGGTGGACATTGAGGGGGGGGGGCTGGTCTAGGAATCAAACCCGGAGCTGTGGTCAGAAGCAGTCACCCATCCATCTTCTGACCCTGCTTGAAGCTGCCTAACTTGCCTTATCACAAGGCAAGCACTCTAGTCTCCGAGCCACCCAGGCTCCCTTTGCACACCTATAGAATATTGTAGAAAATTTCAATTTTTCAAACAAAAAAAGAACTATAAATTATATTTTGCCACCACCCATTATGGCACCTTAAATTATCTGTTGCAATACTAGGAGCACAGCCTTTGTTTGTACATCTCTAAAGTAACCAGGCCTAGCTTTTGTGGTGTGTTAATACTAGACTGCCTATTTATGGTGCATTCAATTAGTTGTAGAAAAATCATTTCTACAACCATTTGAAAATAAAAACTCTGATCATGATTATACTTTTTCTTTTATATTTTTCTATTTTTTCAGGATATTCCTGTTGGTGTAATGTTCAAAGCAATGGGTTTCTGCTCAGATCAGCAAATAGTTCAAATGATAGGAACGGAAAGTGATATTATGATGAAGTTTGCACCTTCGCTTGAAGAGTGTTACACCTCTGATGTTTATACACAGCTTCAAGCACTTGAGTATGTATACTTTATGAAATACTTATAGGTCTTATTCTGGTAAAATTAAATTAAGTATTAATCATAAAAGAATGTCGATCTGTTGGCGTTATAAAATTTATAACTTTGAGATTATTTGGCACTCCTATTAATAAAGTTAAACAACGTTGGGCAACATATTCATGTTGTTATTAAATTATGGAAACTGGGGATGCCAGTTTTTCAACGTTTTCAGGGTCCTACTGTACTTGTATAATTGTATTAGCCCTTTGGCAGGCTAGGCCTTCCAAAAGCTTAGTACCTCAAAGTTAGATAATATAGCGCTTTCTTGACAATAAACTGATCATTTTTGCTCTTCTAGTTTTATTTAGTATAGTTATATAATTTTTTTTTTTTAATGTATATTGGAATAATATCATTGTTTGCTTCAATATTTATTTTTCAGATATATGGGGAAAAAAGCAAAAAAGAAAATGTTTCTAGGTCAAAGTGGTAAACCAAAGCTTCCAGTGGATGAAGCCAGAGATCTTTTAGCTAATGTTATTTTAGCTCATGTCCATGTAAGTTTATATTATTATATTGATTTGCTTTCCTGTTCATCACAGAAGGGTAGTTTCTATCTAGAAATCTATGGATTAAAATATCATCTAGATTAGTCTAGAAATGACTTCTAGGAAATAAATTATATATTTGTCCTAATCAGTCCACTTAACATTAATATGTTTCTATCACAAATTCTGTAATTTAGTGGTAATTTGCATAAAACAGATCGAATATTGACCAATTTTTTTACTGAGATCAGCATAGGTGACCTCTTTTTTTACCCTACATGCTTATACTGTTGCTCTATATATCTGTGTTACTTTTTTGTTTTAGTCCTGTTCATGTCATTACAGGCTGATCTCAGTGTTATTATTATTCAAAATTTGTTTGTACACTTTTTAAATTGTTGTTGTATTAAATAGGACTATAAATACTAATGAGCATATAATAAACTGTAATCTAACAATATTTTAATGTAATTACCTTACCTAATTACAATCTGTGTAAATGCTCTCTCATTGTCTTTTAGTACCTTCCTAGCTGTTAAATAAAGGTGGACTTAAACTTTTGATAATAACGGAATTACTTCTGCTTTACTACAATTGACATGGGCTTTGGCTTCCCACATAACTCGACTCCATTCTTCCGTGGTGCTTACTTTTGTATCCTCTTACTCCCATTGACCTCAAATCTCCCTCTACTTGATGCAGTCATATTTTTCTGGGTCGACCTCTCCTTCTCACACCATTTTCTCTCCATTTAGCTGTCTTTTAAGGCATGCTCTCATTCTTTATTCTCTCCACTCCCAGCCATGCTACTCTTCTGGCTGTAAGTTCATTGAGTCTAGATAGATAAACCCGATAAACCATAAACGCACACATTATGAACAATCGGTTTATTAAACATTATAAAAATACAATTCAAAGTTTCAAAGATCAAGAATCAAATAATAGCTAAACATCACACAAGATACAAAATCGCATGCACATGGTTGAACATAAATCGCGTCTGTTTTTATTTCCATCAACCCTCTCAAGCGGATATCCTTTACACTGGCCTCCACAATTCTCACCCTCCAAGAAATCCTTAATTTGTCTGTTTTCCTTTATTCGCCATTTTTCATCCTTCCTGACAAGCCAATAATATATTATATGCATGAATGTTTGTTATTGGAGATATGGATTTTTAAAATTTATACTATTTATTTAAATGTTGAATGAGGAACTTCCTTGGAACGGAAAAGAAACTTTTATCCCAAAGAAATAGGCTCTTTAAAAGATTTAGAGAGTATTTTATAATATTACTTTATTGTATGGGGACTGTTTATATTTACTTTTTTTTTTTTTCTTTTAGGTTGAAAATTTTAATTTCCTTCAGAAGGCTTTATATACAGCTGTCATGATCAGGCGAGTTATAATAGCTTTAGATAAACCTGTGATGTTGGACGATAAAGATTATTATGGAAACAAAAGACTTGAGTTGGCTGGTTCACTTCTCTCACTCATGTTTGAAGACGCCTTCAAAAGGTTTAATTCAGAGGTTTGTTGAATTTGTTCTTTGTGAATTACAGTTTAAGTTTGATTATAATTCTTCCGATTTACTGTCTTTCTCGCTTAACCATGAGGGCACTCCTCTTACTTAGACTCTATGCGTTCTCCCACTACCTCAACCCACCCTGCATGTGAACATAAAGCCACTATGCGTCAATTATTAAGCTTATATAAACGAGCCTGGATGGGTCAAGATATTTTATCTACTTGCGGCAGTAAAATGAGGCATTATTGAACCGATTTTGGGCAGAGAAATGTAATTTTACTGCCTAGGCGGTAAAAGTAAGGAAAAATTTTACAGCCTAGGCATTTTTTTTTTTTTTTTTTTTTTTTTTTTTTTTTTTTTTTTTTTTTTTTTTTTTTTTT
>KZ652301.1:45248-72714 GCA_001010745.2 Gerris buenoi
TTTTTTTTCTTTGGGGTTTTAGTCCCGTTCGACAGCTTAGGCCATTACAGGACAGGGGTTATCCGACCACTTTACTCATCTACTCGATGAGATCATTAGTGTGAAACATGTCTGACCCCTCCGGGATTCGAACTCACACCGGGGTTTTAGGCCTTGGTTTCAGAGCCGAGGACACTAACCTCTCGGCCACGCCGGCCCCTTTCTATTCTATTATAAGTGGGGAGAAAATTATTTGGCCTCCCTATTGCAAATTCAGATTAAAAAAAAAGAAGAGTGAAGAGTTATCATAGTTCAATTTAGGTTGTACCCTTTGTAATATTCTGTATAATTGTTGGATCCTTGAAGGGTAATACAAATTGTAAATAAGATTTTTTGTGGCAACGTTTCGGCCTAGTCATTCCCAAGCCCTTAAAAAATATAATTTTATTTAGAAAAGCGTCGCAACATTGATAATTATAATAGTGTTTTCTTTACTTATATCGAACAAATACCTATTATTAGCTTTTATAAGGATCGTTATGAGGTGATAATATTATAAGTCAATATTTTAGAAACAACATCGTTCCATAGCCAACTGTATAAAAGAGTGACCCTTGATTCCTTATAGTCTAATCTCCATAATAATCTGATAGAGTATTTACTTGCTTGGATCTCTTCTACCTTGCGGTATTGAGGTAGACTAAAAACTTTCCCTAAAAACCCTTCTTTCTGTGGATAAGGTGAGGTCACATTGTAGGAAGATTTCTTTTTGAGCCAGGGAGGAATATCATGTTGTCAATCAAGGATGTCCTCTTTCTTCCGCTTGGACTTCTCCCCTTAAACCTGGCTTCAAGGTAGTCATTCGTTACTCATCCTATTTACATGTGTGAATCATCAAAATTAAGAATTTTCTGCCATCCACATGTTGCAGGCAGGATATCCAACCGCAATAGTGGAGTTCTTAACCCTGTCCTCATTCAAGGCCTCTGTTGCTCCCTCTACTCTTGCATGTTACTTACCAAGGGGGAACACCTTCTTAGTTAATGCCACAAAATCTGATATAATTCAAGACAAATATTCAAGACATATAATAATTGAATGTTTCAGGCTTGTGGATTGGTAAAGAATTTAGCTCTGATGACCCACATAACTACTGAAGTAGAAGAAGGACCAGTTGCACAAATAGCTCATAATATCGGTGTGGAAAGTATCAGCTTACTTGGAGGAGAAGAACTCCATCAGCCAAATGTCTATATGGTTATATTAAATGGTATTAGCCTTTTCCTTATTTTATCATTATTCTTTATCATGAATAGATTATCATTTTTTTTAACATCCTTTTATCTTTTGTTATAGGTAATATACTTGGAATAACTAACAAATATCGTCATTTAATTAGGATTTTCAGACTTCTAAGAAGATGCGGAAAGCTGAATAGTTTTATATCAATTTATCCCAATCATAAACATAGGACAGTTTATATAAGTTGTGATGGTGGAAGATTATGCAGGTAACATTCCTATGTTTCATTTGTTTTTGTAAATAAATTACAAGTAAGGTGTGCTTCTGTGTTTTCTTTACAATTCGGCGTTTACTGGCCGGTTTCTGTACGATTAAGTTAAAATTATTAAGTGTAATATTTTAATAGTTGCATATTCTTTTTCTAAACTTCAAGACCTTTAAATTGATGTATAACATGTCATGGTGACTAACAACTTTTTTTTAGTAGCCTGCCATCTTGGAAATATTAAGTGTGCAAACTCCAAAAAGTGTACAGTTGTCACAAACGCCAAGATGCACCTATGTGTCGAATTTCATGTTCCTAGCTATAGTAGTTTATGAATTGAAACATGCCAACAGACAGACAGACAGAGCCATTATGATATAAGGTTTCGTTTCATACTTCGTACAGAAACCTAAAAAATTGTTGGTTTTTTTAAAATATATTTTTTGTCACTTTCAGGCCTTACATTATTGTTAAAGATGGTATTCCTCTGGTTAAACAGGAACATATTGATGATTTAAGTCGTGGAATTAAAAAATTTGAAGATCTTCTCCAGGCTGGTAATACTTCCCTGTAATTTTATTGTTGTTAATGCTGTTTATTATCAAGATGCTTTTTGATTTAAATAAAGTGTATTATACGAAAACTTTCTAACTAAGTGGCCTACCATCTCGAGGGAGGGTAGGTAGTTCTTACATTTAGAAGTAATATTGTATTTGAAATGCAAATACAATAGGTATTTAAATCAAATGTCCTCTTTGATATTTTTATTTTTGGACCTAATTTCAAAAGAAAAGAGTTTTCAACCTCTTTGTTGGACTGGTTTCCATACCCATTTCTTTCTATTTTTTCCAGGTCTAATAGAGTTTCTCGATGTAAATGAAGAGAACGACAGTATGATAGCTTTAACTGAAGCTGAGATTACAAGTAAAACCACTCATCTTGAAATAGCAGATTTTACTTTGCTAGGAGTTTGTGCTGCTTTAGTTCCTTATCCTCATCACAATCAGAGTCCTAGAAATACATACCAGTGCGCTATGGGTAAACAAGCTATGGGTAAGTTCACTGTTTTTTTGAGAGTTCATTTTAAAATTATACTGAATCTCTAAGGTATATTATTATTGTAACAATCTGACTATAAAGACATTCTATTGCTTACAGGTACCATCGGATATAATCAGCGTAATAGAATAGATACTTTAATGTACAATCTTGTCTACCCTCATGCCCCTATGGTTAGGAGTCGTGCCTTAGAGTTAATTAATTTCGATAAACTTCCTGCGGGTCAGAATGCTGTTGTAGCTGTTATGAGTTATTCTGGTTATGATATTGAGGATGCTCTAATCTTAAACAAGGCTTCTCTCGATAGAGGTAAATCATTTTCCATTACTAAATGATGAGATTGTTGGAGCAATCAATTTCTTTCAACTGTTAAAATATGTTTATTTTTAGATGTCTGTGCCTTTATTAAGGATGATTTTTTTTTTTTTTTTCATCCCTCCTCTACCTAAGGAAGGTGCGTTTTAACTACTTGGACTATTAGCGCAAACCTTTACCTTTGTTTATTATTATTACTGTTAGTTTGATTGATATTATTCTATATTTTTTAGTTAGTTTTATGTTATATAATATTCTTTGATATATTTATAGTTAGCCCTTTATATGTGTTATTTTGGGCCACGCAAAAAATAAGCAGAATGTTAAAATGTTTGCTACTTAATGAAATACAGTTTTATTATCTTGGAAAGAGATCACAAGAGCACACTTATGAAATATTTGTCGTAACTAGTATTCCAAATTGATTTCCAATCTTTAATGTATTAATATTAGTTGTTTTCCTTTTTCTGAATTAATGCCAGACATATTCACTACCCTGCTTAGCAAAATTCACATAAGTAATTTTTTTTTAAGAAATTGAGTTCAGACTCATAAAGCTATGGCAAGTAAAAATCACTTACCTTTTCTCATTTAGTTGGCATATAAAACTTGTATTCAGCCAAAATGCATATCCAAGTTTAAATAGGTCAAAATCACTTTTGTATGGTAGATAATTTTTTTATCTCTTTAAATGTCACTTAATTTTTAGGTAGAAAGTGTCTCTTTCACAATTATTTGTAGTCAATCTTTTTTTAGTTCTTTTTAAGAATTAAAGAGAGAAATCTTACTGAAATTTGATTGTACTGGTACTGAAATATCAAATTCCTACATTGAACTTATGCATTTTTTGTCTGAGATTATGATTCAATTAATTAGATAAATCTGTGCTGGATGGTTAAACTGACCATTCTAATAATTCCGTTTAAATTAATGAATGCTAACAACATACATGTTATCTTCAAACAACCCTAAATTGTTAACTTCAAACTACACCTTGATAATTTCCGTTATTTTATCACCAGCTTCCAAAATGATTTATGGGGCACAGCTCTAGTTTTTATCCATTATCATACGGTAAATCTATTTTATTTGTTATCTAGATGTGTTGTGTTGTAGGATTTGGTCGTTGTTTGGTGTATAGAAATTCAAAATGTACCCTCAAACAGTACGCTAATCAGACATTTGACAGAGTTCTACCACCTGTTGTGGATGCAGATACAATGAAACCGATATTCAGGCATCAAGCATTAGATGCCGATGGAATTGCAGCTCCGGGAGAAATAGTAAAAGACAGACAGGTATGAAACTCAGTTCCATTTTAGATAAAACTGTAAATTGTCCTCTGGATGATTATTTGATTTTTTTTTATTTATTTTTGAATCCATCACATTGTGACACATACAACATTAAAACATCCTAGGTTTGTACCATAAGCTAAATAATATGTTTGGAAGAGATTAACTAAAGGCTAGTCCACACTAGTTGAGTCTCAGAGACGGTGTCTGGCGATTTGTCTATAGACATCGGCTTGACAATTGGCGTCTACAGTCTCGTTACTCGTTGCTAGACCAAAAATTGCATATCTATGGATTTCCATTCCAAATGGTAGATAAGGTGCAACGGTAGACACATTGTGCAATGTGTCTACAGTGTGGACGCATTCTGAGGCGAGACTTAAGTCTCTCTCCTGCTACTAATAAATTTTTGAGTTAAAATCTATAATGAATAGATCACAATTGAATAATTAATAGTTCATACTATTAATAGTCCAGGCTAGATTTATAAAATAAATGCATCAGCCTGGTCCTAAAACAGTTATTAATCTATTTATCATTATTATGACGGCAATGATTAATAAATTAGTATTAGTTTGACGTATTTTTTATTAAAAGAAAATTAAGATTATAAAAATTGCATATAAAACAAGCTAGATCTCAAATCTTTAGCCAGAGATGAGAATAACTTGACTAAAAAACAAATTTAGGTGTGGACAAAATTAGGTGCTAGACCAAGATAATAGACGTCTCAGTAGACGTCTATAGACGTGTCTACTAGTGTTGACTAGGCTTTAGATATTTTCATTTTTTGATTATTAAATAAATCTACTTGAGAAATCAACACTTGAACGGAAAAACTCAGTTTTCCAGTAAAATCTGCGCCACGAAGGGGTTAAAAAAGTTTCGCTTCCACTAATTGCAGCATCTTCAGGGGTGTGGTGCATCATGATGTTGACTTGAAGCAAGCACAAGATATACTCCAAGCACTTATAAACCAAGTTTTTTATTACAAGCCAACCTGTGGAAGCCTACACATTGTTTTAATTAGAATACTTGTCTGACTAAGTAATAAAGCATAATAAATGCTTACATTTTGATGAAGGTCTTACAGTAGAGAACACATCTTGATGGGTGTAAGTCCTCATTTTGCACCCAAGGCATCTTCAGAGGAAGTAACTATGTTAAACCTAGTTTTATTATTATTTATTTTTTTTTTTTTAGATTCTTGTAAATAAAACTATGCCAACTGTAAGTGGTCCCACAACTCTAGGTCAGCCTCCTCAAAATGTTGAACACAAAGAAGTAAGTGTCATTTTACTATACTTTTTTCATTTTTACGACTTTGGTAGTATTTATACTACAGAAAGATTAAATTTTAATTTAAATCAAACTTTTCTAATCAACTTTTTTAATCTACTTTTTTCTAAAGCCTCCTATTTGATTTTTTACAGAAATTAATGTTGTTATTAATTATAACTTTCCTAATGATACAGTATAAAAATTGGTCACAAAAAAGTTATGAAACATATAAGAAATGTATGTTTTAAGTTACTTTGTATTACTTACATAGTGTCATGTTTTAAATATCTATTCTGTTATATGTTACTTAATTACCAAATTTTTCTTTTCTTCAGGTGCCTATACTGTATCGAGGACCAGTAGATAGTTGTGTTGAAAAAGTAATGATTTCGTCAAACAATGAAGAAGCTTTCTTGGTTAAAATACTATTGCGCCAAACTAGGAGACCTGAAATAGGTGATAAATTTAGCAGTAGGCATGGACAAAAAGGAGTTACTGGTAATATTTTATAGTTTATTTAATAAAAGTTTTGTTCATTTAGCTGATTATTGAAGAAATGTATTGGTCAAGTTATCTCAAAAATTGGGAAATTAAGTGCCATCTATATAAATAAAATTGAAGTGGTGTTTGCTATTCTAGCATATTTTTCCATGTATTCAAAAGTTTCAAATTTGTTTCAGGACTGATAGTTGAACAAGAAGACATGCCATTTAATGATTTCGGCATTTGTCCAGATATTATTATGAATCCTCATGGTTTTCCATCTCGTATGACTGTGGGCAAGCTTATAGAGCTTTTAGCTGGAAAAGCAGGACTTCTTGAAGGAAAATTTCACTATGGCACTGGTAAGATACAATAATATTTGTACCATAGTTTATGGATTAAAACATGTAATAATAATTTTATTATGCCTTGTGTTCTTATTTGAAAGGCTGTTTCCTCATTTGTAGCTAAATTTTTTAATCAGGAACCTTTTACATTTCTTAATTTTAGCATTTGGAGGATCCAAAGTGGAAGATGTTTGTAATGAATTGGCGAAGAATGGTTTTAACTATCAAGGAAAAGATTTCTTCTACTCTGGTATTACAGGAGAGCCTTTAACTGCCTACATATATTCTGGCCCGGTAATTATATATTTTATTACATTCATGTATGTCTTACTTATTTAAAGCATAGAAAATAGACTGCCAATTATTATCCTAAGTGTGGATCCTTGAAGGGTAGGAAGAAGAAGAAAAGTAGTGTTCTTTCATGTTAGATGGCAACGTTTCGGCTAAACTAGCCATTCTCGAGCCTATATCCTATCTATTTAAAACTTGTGTCTCAATTCTAAATTTTGTGATAAAACAGTTGTGTCTTTAAAACTGGGCCTATATCCGGGAACTAGTAGTTCACCACGTCCAAAATCCATCTACGAATAACAGGTGTCTAGTAAAAATGTAGTAACAACCAATATCACTTAAAACAATTGCACGATATATACTAAAAACATTCAAAATAACAATCTAAAACTAACTATTAACTATATCACAGTTAGAAACAAAGATCTGGTAAAAATTATAGTAAGGTGTCATTGAATGAAATGAATGTTGAAATAGGAAATTTTTATATGTAACTGGCAACACTGTCTCCTAACGCATGTATACGTATAAAAGAATAGACGCTTATTCCTCGTGTTGTATGCTATATGTAGTTCTTTATCGTTCTTACTTTGACTTTAATATTATACCTTTATTTTAATATTCAATAAAACAACAGGTTATGGGACCAGACTTTTAAAAACAATAGCGCGTAAAAGTAAAATCGTAAAAAGTGTATACCGTAAAAATGAGTGATTTAAAAGACTTAAGTTCGGTTGAACCTTTGGCCGCCGCTAGTGATTTTCCCCTGTGGAAATTTCACGTTAACATTTTATTCAAATCGTGTTCTCTATATAATATCGTGATCGGAAGTGAAAAATTAAATGACCAGGACACGAAAAATCAAGACGACTGGTTGAAAAAAGACGCGAAGGCGCAACGAATAATCATGTGCACCATAGGTAAGAACTACAAATTACATGTTATGAACTGTAATACGGCTGCAGAAATGTTCAGTAAAATTTGCTCGTTGTTTGAGCGAGACTCGGAACAACAAAAATGCGCTAACCTACGAGATTTTTTTTCTTTTACATACTGTAAATCAATTGATATGGCTACGAATATAAGTAAGCTAGAAACTATCTCACACAAGCTTAAAACATCTGAATCGCCGATTAGCGATGAAATGATGATAAGTAGACTAATTTCTGTTCTACCTGAAGAGTACAAGTCGTTCATTAGTGCATGGGAGTCCACAGGAAAAACAGAGAGAACTTTAGCAAATTTAATATCTCGATTAGTTGGTGAAGAAGCTCGGATTAATAATTTTAAAAATGAACCAACTGATGTAGCCTTCAAAGCGCAGTCTTCGTTACAGCATAAAGAGTATAAGAATGAAAAACCTAAATTAAAATGTTTTGGGTGTGGCTCGGTTTTTCATTTGGTAAAAAACTGTCCAAAATCTCAAACAAATAAAACCTTTAAAAAGGAGATGAAGCAGTGCGGAATTTGTAAAAAATCTAATCACAATGAAAGCGATTGTTATTTTAGAAACAGACATAACTGTACTAAAAGTGACAATAGTAGCAATAATAGAAATGTATCATTTCTTGCCCATGAAAAGACAGACACCAAATTAAAAAAATGGATAGTTGACTCAGGTTGCACATCACATATGTGTAACAGTGATGAATACTTAATAAATTTTAAANTAATGTAAAAATTAAAACAGAACTTAATGTTGATAACCAAAGTGCAATTCAGTTAATAAAAAATGGCATTGTAAACAGGAGGAGTAAACACATAGATGTCAGATATCATTTTATAAAAGAAAAATTTGATGAAGGTCTTTTTTTCTTAAAGTACTGTCCAACAGGAAATCAAATTGCTGATATCCTGACAAAAGACCTTAAAGCCAATAGATTTGATTATTTAAAATCCTTTATACTTAAACGCTAACACTTTGATTATCAATAACTCTTCTTTGTTCATCAATAATATTTATTTAGATTGTTTGTTTTGTATTTATTTTTTTGTTGTTGAATGTGTAATATCTTTTTTTTGTGAAATCTTGTAAAAATTTAGGAGGAGTGTTGAAATAGGAAATTTTTATATGTAACTGGCAACACTGTCTCCTAACGCATGTATACGTATAAAAGAATAGACGCTTATTCCTCGTGTTGTATGCTATATGTAGTTCTTTATCGTTCTTACTTTGACTTTAATATTATACCTTTATTTTAATATTCAATAAAACAACAATGAAAAATTAAAATAAATAGATTTTAGATTAGATTTTCAACGAACTCGTCCTGGGCATTGGTAAAATGAACATGTCTACCAAATTTCATCAAAATCGGTCAAGAATTACTCAAGTTATTGTCGGACGTTTCATAATTCGTGGACACACAGACAGACACGAGACCAAAAATGCTCCCTGATGTCTGAAAAAGTTTTTCGTACTCAAAAGTGAACACAATGCTTCCGTTACCTTCAGTAAGCTCGGAAGCAAAAATAAGTTAATTATGAATTTTACTTGATTCTTTAGATTGTTATTACACTTTTTCATATTAAAACTATTAGTTATTTTTGAAATTTGAATTAACTATTTACGTCTCTGTTATTTCTAAATTTTAATAATAATTGTTCAAAATATTGTCGCTAGGTATATTACCAAAAACTAAAGCACATGGTGCAAGATAAGATGCATGCTAGGAGCCGTGGCCCTAGAGCTGTTCTTACTCGTCAACCTACAGAGGGTAAGAGTAGAGAAGGAGGTCTCAGGGTCGGTGAAATGGAAAGAGATTGTCTCATCAGTTATGGAGCCAGGTACCATTCAGTCACATTCTCTGTTATTACTGAAATAAAATAAGGATTTCTATTTAACTTGATTTGATCTTTTTTTGTAACTTTGTTTAAGATGCTTTACCAGTCTCTATTTTCTTTATTTTTCAGCATGTTGATTATCGAAAGACTTATGATTTCTAGTGATGCTTTTGATATCGATGTCTGCAATCTTTGTGGACGATTAGCTTATTTAGGATGGTAAGATATCATTTTATTTTATTAATATTTTTGACAGCCCTCTCATCTTAACATTTTCCAGTTCACTAAAATTTAGGGTGTTTTTACCTTGTAAGATTTTTACACTTGTCTTACCTTAACTGCAGTGTCGGAGATATTTCTTCAATCCATTTCCCTCTAGTACACTTAAAATCTCAATTATCCTAGAGCTTTTTCCTCTTATCTCTTCGGATCTGATAATTAAAAAGATTCATATTTTTTAATTTGTAATTTAATTTCTAAATATTTCGCCCACAACCTGGGGCATCTTCAGGCCTTATCTGAAATATAAATTGTGATGCACATGCTTTTTGTAAGCTATTACGTGTTCTTTAAAAGTGACTAGCAGTAAAACACATCTTTATAATTCTACCCTTGAACAGTTACTCAGTGAGAAGCTGTTTAACAATATAATACAAAAATAGTTTACAAAAACCTCACTACATCACAAGTCTTATTTCAGATAAGGTCTGAAATTGCACAGGTAATGGACGAAATATTGCTGAAATTAAATTACAAATTTAATTTTTTATTCTTTTTTTAATTATCATCTCTTCAGACCTTAAGAGAAAAGAAAAAAATAAAGGGTCAAACAATATTTTTCTATTCTTTAGAATACCCTAACAAGTATTTGTTTGAGCCCTGAAGTAGCTCTTGATCTCACTCGGGGGGGATGAAAAAAAAAAAAAAAAAAAATGGATACCTTCTTTATTATGTTTATGATCTCAAAATGGTGCACAAAGATCTCACAATATGTGTAATTTAGGTGTTAATAAATAGAGCAAAATTAAATGGTCTTTATATTATTATTCATCAGAATGTCTAATACATATTTGATAAAATTACAAATATTCATTGTCCTGGTAACTTATTCATCTTTTAATTGTTTCAGTCTTTTGTGTAACTTACTTCTAATATTGATCTTTTAATTCTTTCTCTATTTGTCCATAATTATTTAATTATCATTAAAACCCTTTGACTGCGGAGGTATCACCAGGTGATATCTAGCTTTTTCAACTGAGTGGCGGGAGGTATTACTTGGTGATACTGCATGGTTTGGAAGGGCGAGCGTTATTCAAGAGAGGGGTTAATGGAACATCTTCAAACAAGTTCTTTAGTTGTGGGGCCGCCTCAGAGATAGACCCAACATCATTTCACTCGTTTACTCCTGCTATGCTGGTTTGCAGACCTCCTTTTTTCCAGACCCGCAACACTTCCGCTCCTGGATAGAAACCTAAGGGAAAGGTCCCGCAGTCAAAGGGTTAACTAACTGCTCTGTAATGAACAACTTAGTTGTTTATTGCCTTTTATCTTGTATTAACTTTGTTTCTTGCTATTGGTGGGTTACTAGATTTTGTAATAAGTGTTTAATCTATTGTCTTGTTCACATTATGTTGTGTTTATTGTGACAAAATAATTTTAATTGGGGCATAGAATAATGGAAATTGGGGGATAAATAATTGTAATAAATAAATAAATGCTATTTTTAGACTAACTGAATATATTTAAACTATTTCATAACTTAATATAAATGAAGTTGATTATATAATATTTTTAAATAATAAATGTTATTTTTTAGGTGTCATGGTTGCAGTAGCAGTGCCTCAGTTTCAACAATTCGTATACCTTACGCCTGCAAACTTTTATTTCAAGAACTACAATCTATGAATATTGTACCGAGGTTGACTCTTAAAAACTATTGCGACTGATTTTAGAGCATTTCCTAGATATATTTTTGTTTTCAGTAAGTTGTTAATATGTAAATAATAATTGTTGATTTAAGTTTGAGCCGTTTTGCTTTAAGTAGTAATTTATTTCCTGTTTTTCAATTTTTATCATTTTTTAATTTATTTTTATTAAAAAAATGTATTTTAATTTTTTTTTTTTTTTTTTAATTTTTGAATGTCAAAAAATGTAAAATGTATTTTAAAAAAGCCTTTGTTTTTATGGACTTATTTCACTTAAAAAATAATGCTAATAAAAATTCATTTTGAAATGTGTTTTTTAATTCACAGCTGTGAAGAGTATTTTGATTTTGTACAAAATTAATATTATGTAAACATCGCATAAGCTTACTGATCTCAAAACATTCATAGAATATATTCTGTTAACACCCAGCAAGATATTGCCTACCTTGAACAAGTACATTAATATGGGAATACTAAATTTCTAAAAGAATGGTTTGAAAATTAAAAAAAAAATGTATATTTAATATTTACTATGTAAATAGATGACTCAAAAAATATAAACAAGAGGGAAGAGGATGGGAATGGGAAGGTTTTCTTTGAACGCAAGAAAGTTGGTTCCAAACCAATTTTTAATGACGTAATGTTATGACAGCCTTAGATTATTCTGAAGCCCGTTAAAAACGCGTGCAATTTAATAATTGCCTTATTAGCAGTGGCGTGATAAGGGCCCTGCAGACCGAATGGGGCAGGGTGCCCCTGGAAGGGAAACAGAGGGGCCCCACTGAAAGTTTGCAGGGGGGCCTCCAATATCCTACCGCCGCCACTGCTTAGTAGGCAATTATCTTTTGAGGATTACCTCCTTTGCCAAAAAATTAAATGTCGTGAGTCAGGAGTGTACCATAAATAAACCAACGCCTATATGTTAGATGTAAAACTATTTAATCAATAATGGGTCTTCATATTCTTAAATGCTTTCTTGTTTTAAACTAGAAATATTGAATCTATGAGGCTTAAAGACTGGTATTTTTGGCTCACCAGAAAAGCTTTCATGTTTTTTTCAGTCATGGTGGTCATAATCATTAATAACCCTCCACATGTTGGTTTGTTGGAAGAGTTCATAGCTCTCACTTTCTTTTTAAATATTTGTACCCAACACTAAAAAAACAACTACAAATTATGTATTTTTTTAATAGTTAATTTTATTAACAATGAAATATGTACAAAAAATCATAGAAAGCAGTCCCACATTCTCTATTTACAGATAAAAAATTAACATAAACTAAAGAAGTAATAAAAGAAAGCACAAACATATGCTCCTGTTATGAATTAAAATTTAACAAACGTCCACTTGGAATCATTATTTATCAAACAATACAAATAAATTACCAATAATTAAGATAAACTTTGAGATATCCTTACTATTTATAGCTAGTCTAAGGCAGCATCAAGGAATGATAATTGCTCTGAATTGCTAATGGCAGAATCAACATCACGCTTCTGAACGGTTTTCTTCTTAGAGCTAGTTGTGTAGGTGAAAGCTTCTTTCGTCAACATTTCAATAAAAACTTCCTAAAAAAGAAAACAAATCACAATTATTGGAAAGAGAAATGAAAGTAATTTCATTTTAATGTTAAAATTATTAGAAAGAGAAATTAAAACAATAAATTCATTTTAATGTTAAATACCAGATTGAGCTGATCCATTTAAAATATTAGTGATGGGTTTTATCTAAGCTAACGGCAATCAGAATTTAGCTGTTTGGGGTGGTTTCCACATAAAACCTCGAGCACACAAGGCATGGCACAGATGGACGGCCTTCATGGAAATTTTTAAAAGTTAATAATAATTTTTAAGTTTTGGTAGTATTCATACTGTGGAAAGTTTAAATTTTAATTTAAATCAAATTATAATTATTATTAACACTGGGAGACAGACAGAGAAAAATAGACTTCAGCGCCGGGACTTGAACCACGGGCCTCTACATTTCCAGTGTAACGCTCTACCAACTGTGTTAATAATATAATTATAATTTTATTGAAAGTTAATAACATTGAATCTAATGTGAGTGTACCCACTACGGCACGATTGGAACTTGGAATAAACTTTGAATTTATAATAATCATAAGGTTTTCTTCATCATAAATTAAGTTAGGTATAGGTTAAAAAAGTGGACCTACTCAGATATAACTACACTTTGTGCATTATGAGTTGTGACTAGACAGTGCAGAAAAATTAAAAAAATTGGGATGGGGAGCCAATGAGAGGTCAGGATTTTGAATTCAAGAAAGTCAGACCAACTAGGCAAACAAAAATGTCACTGGCCCCAGCCTTCCACAGGCCTTAGTGGCTTTATTTTTTCCCCCCATTTAGGTTAGCCAATCTGAGTGTCAAAAGTTACAACTATGTGCATACTAGGGGTACCCAACTCCAGTATTCTAGAGGTGTAAGACCACTAGCGCAGCTCGAGAATTTTACGGTTAAAATTGGAAAGTACTTATGATCTTTTGCCATTCCTCAAATTCTAAAATATAAACAAATACTGGTTGTCAGATATCTGTACTATTTTGTAAATAAACAAAACAAAACAAAAAAAAACCAGCCTCGATGGCCGTATGAGATGCGCGATTGCTCCAAATGCGAAAGTTCCCGGGTTCGAATCTAGTAAACTGAAAAATTAATTAATTTCTTTAAATTAAGAAGCTCAAAATCTTTTGAATGGTGTAAAAGATTTAGATACAATATTAACCGCCAAATTCTCGAGCAGCGCTCGTAGTGGAGTTGGAAATCTTTCCATTTAAGGATTCAATGATCACTGGTGCATACTGTAGTTTAATAGACATTTTAAAACTAATTACGTTTTCTTCAGACAGTGCCCAGTCCCATCAAATCCACATTAGCAAGACTCTACAGCACGTGCCTTAGAATTGAAATTTTAGGAAAAAACCAGAAAAGCTAAAGAATGCATTGTAGATAAGATTTGTGATAAGAAAGGTGTCAAAGTTTTATTATGGTAAGGGATAAAACCCTACAACAAGCAGTGTCTGCAAGATGTCATCATTTAAATATTCAATATTGTAGGTAATTAATGACAGAAAGCAACATTATGAAGGTGATCATAATTCAAATTGGCAACCTAAGTCTACAATAAAGTTAAGTGTATTCACTTACGGCACATTTAGCAATTAGAAAAACAGATTCAGTGCTGGCCATGTTTACATCTGGGTCCATCTTCATAATTTGTTTAATCCTAGATAAAGGGAGGCTGACAGCTCGTTTAATATTGGCAGGTTTAGGTTTGGCAGTGATTTTGGAAGCTGATGTCGGAGCTTCTTCGACTGGCTCTCCTTGTTGTTCATGATTTTCTTCATCACCAGCGGCAATATCCATTAAAGTTGCCTCAAGTTCTTGAATCTCCTGTTCAACGTCTTTTGTCATTTCGAACAAATATGTACTTGTTCTTAAGTCACGAAACGTTTAATCAAACAAAAAGTATGAACGCGGACGCTAACTATGAAAAATAGGAACCATGAAAAGTAATTTCACTAGGCAAAATATTAAAATAAATTAAAATAAAGTGATACAAACAAATTACTATAACTATGCGATGTTTCTTACAGATTGTTCTTATTCTTATAATATGATTCTGTTGTAAAAAATTGTAGTTCTCGTTCTCGTTCTCATCTGGTTCTTGGTTCTTGTCAGTCAAATGTCAATGTTCACTTTACCGCCAAAAATGTTGTTCATTGTTGCCTCGTTAGAAGTGTGAAATCATAAGTCTATAATAAGAATAAAATAAATCAATTTAGATAACCAACATTTTCCTTTTAATTTCTCGGTGATGTTGGTAGCAATGAGATTTATTTTTTTGAAGGTAGTTTTTTTTAACATTTTGGTAGTTTTGAAAATTGTGTTTGAATTTTTTTACGAAATTTCTTCAACATAATTTTAATCGCCCTAATGAGTAGTTGAAATGTTGGAAATAAGTGTGTCTTTTCGATAAGAAATGTGCGTTCGTGAGGAAAAAGGGCCGATCCCTTAGCCCTTACGTGAAAAAGGTCTTAACAATGTGACATGCCATTCAGCGTTTCGAAGACTTTTTATACTTCTGTATCTTAATTTGTTCTTTCGGTTCGTTTTTATTTACTGAGAAATAATGGCGGTGAATATCCTGGGTGAATTGGAATCTGCTGCTAAAGTAGTACTGGTAAATCATCATTTCTTTTATGTTCATAACACAACAACGTAACATTTCAAAACGCCTTATGTAGATAATAAAGAGAACAGCTCTTCAAATTCAATACTATCTAATAATTGTCCAATTGGTAACAGTCAAATTCTTATACTGCTATGTATTACTAATTGGTGACTGCTACCTTCGTAAAATAATTATAGGTACATTCTATTATTAATGGTGATAATCACGAAGTTAATTTATGCTCAAAAAACCAAAAAGGGAATAAACAAAAGTTTTGTGATATAGAAATTTGATCTATTGGAAAATTAAATCTGAATAAGCCTAAATTTGGGGCTGAAAGTGTGCATATGGGCGTCAGCTGAAATTTGGCCTATTTGTATTCATATTAATGACATTTTTTCAATTTAAGTAAAACTATTTTGTACTATAAAATATAATGTAATAATAATAATATAATATTTTAACTAATCTGTAGAGTATAAGCCCCTTCAGATAAGCGTCACTTCACGAGTGATATTCATTTGTCAAAATGTTATTTAGACCAAGGAATATTATCTCCCCAGTGTGTCGAAGGCAGTATTATCCCTTAGTCTAAAAGGAATGTAATCAATCCAGTGTATAAAAGGTAGCCCCGTTTCTCTATCTCATATCGATATGAGGTTCTATAACAGGTACATAAAAGATTCTAAAAACATAAATAAATTGTTATCTCTAGGACTATTGATAAAAGGTCATATCCTTATTCAAAAATGTTTATTGCATTTGTCCCATTAAATCTTCTATTTTCGTTATGACTTTTATCGGGTTCATTGACAAAAGTGAGTACTTAAATATACAAGGTTACTATACTGCATGCACGTTTACTTTACCGCCCCCTGCCCTCCACTGTTTTACCATCTGCCAGTCAAGGTTTACTGATACTAGCTTTTTTACTAGTTTACATTTGCTCTGTTTATGTTCTAATTTTTATACTGTTTACATTGTAATTTGTTTTATTGGATTAAGAATATATATAGTTTTTAGTTCATAAGGTAGTTTGTAAGATTAAATTTAAACTTGATTAAAAAATTGTTATTGATGGAACCTAAAAATAAAAGGGAGAAATATTGGCATATAATCAAGCTGCGATTCACAGGGTATTTTAGTCTTAATAATGCAATGAATGATGCATGTAATGCAGTCCTGGTCCTGATTAGTTTATATGAAGCCTTATGAAACAAAACATATTTAGAAATTTCATTTAATGGCTTGGCCTACATAATAATGCAGTAGCACAAGGATATAGCCCCTAATTCCTAGCATGAGCCCCACACAGAGCTGGGGTGGGAGACCAGTTTTCATATATTAAGTTATGGACATGAATCAAGAAAAGTAAAAAGTGGTTGCAATTTTAGAGGCACCCTATTCTAACTCTGTTCCTAACATTCTCCAAAGTAGTCTAAAACAAATAACCTTTAAATGTAATTCAATTACAAGCCTTTTAAAAAATAAGCCAATATAATTATAAATTGGTAATTTTTAAATAATTAAATTTTGATTTTTCTTTCAGGCTCCGCCATCTCTGATTACCAACCAACAAAGGCATTTTGCTGAAGCTGTGTTTTTAAATTTTAGACGGACTAAAACTCCTTACGCTCTTTGTAAACATATCCTAGGTATGCTTTCTTTATACTCTGTTTATATGTACTTAATATATTTTTACAAATGTAAAACATAAATGGATTATAGTAACTTATTTATCAGATATTTACATTTCAGGTACAGATGAAATAATAGAACCACATGCCGCACTTTAATACAAATTGAATAATAGGATATTTTTAAAGTATTGTATGAAATAAATGAAAATAACTTCCTTATTATTAAATTATGTTATATCTCTCAATGCAAGGGTGTTAATGGCGTACATGTCATTGGTGTGCATACTCCTCTTGGAGCTTTAGCTTTTTTAACTAACAAATAATAGAACAATGACCCTTTTAATGAAAATATACTGTCATGTGAATCATGTCATTGCTGCCATGTGAAAAAGCACTGACAAAAGTGTGTATAAAATGTGTTAGCACAACTTTTCCTTCTGTCCTGTGGACACTTCACTGCGCTCTGTAATTCTTGCACAAACTATAAGCCTCTACGGCATAGCTGCCTAATCATAAAAGTGAAATTAAAAATCAGATGAAAGAGAATGGTAGAGAAGTGTAGCAGTTATCACTTCCAATAAGATATACATATAGTTAATTTTCAAGAACCTTTTTTTACTAAAACTTGACTGGTTGGCTTTTTTACAATTTGAAATGATTTATAATAAATATAAATAAAACACCTTAATCCTTATAAATATCCTTGTAAATATAATTATTTTACCTATTAAAATAAATACATATTTTGATTTTTTTTTTTTTTTCAGAAACGAGTCAGGTTGATTACGTGATATTTGAAACAGCTGGTACTCTTAAAGAAGCCTTGATTCGGGAATGGCCTCAACTTAAGGAAACAGAAATTATAGAATTGAGGCAATATCTTTTTGATTATATTCTTCGAAAAGTTACAATGCCACCATTTGTTCGAGAAAAACTTCTACAGGTATCTCATTGTATTTATTGAAAATAAGTGTATACCTGAATTCAATGATACGATAGTATTTCTTTTGGTAATCAGCTGAATAATAAAATATATAAAAATTAGCGAGCTTCTAATAAAATATGCATCTCAAGTGTATGCCTGTCCGACTGTTACACTCATAGTTGTAATAAAATAACTTGAGGAGTTACAATTTAGTTTTTTTTCAATGTTCAGCTAAGTTTGATATAGTGAGATTAATATAGCTTGCTTGATCTATTCAATTAAATATCTAAATATTTTATAAAGAAATAACAGAATTTTTATCAATATCTTATATTCTAATGTATATTTTAATTATCAACACTTCCTTGGCACTATGATGGGGCTCGAAAAAGAAAACAAAAATCAACTTTAAATAAAGTTATTTATATGTTGATATTTTGTCAGTTCTGAAGAATCAATAAGCTAGGAGAGAGTAGAACAAATGTATGCAACAGTACAGAATACTAGAGGGCTTACTGCTTCGAAAGAATCTGGAGCATGGGCCTGACACATACAAAATTTATAGAAGTGTAGTTAGGAGAGTACGTTCCCAGAATGTGGTTTGCCCCATTAACCCAAGCAGCACCAGGTTCCTGAAACGTGGTTTGCATCAATGAGTTAATTTTCTAAGTACTATTTATTACCTGAGGTTTATATGGAGGGAGTTATAGGTTTTATGACAGTAGTAAAACAGAAGCTGTGGGCTAACAATGTATAACCTTTGACTGTGTGGGAAAATCAAAAAAATGTGGAGGGGAGCCAATGAGAACACTGGAGCGAGAAGGTCGGGCAAACTAGGCAAATTAAACTGTCACTATTCCCACCCCTCCTACAGGTCTAGTGAATTAATTTTTTCCTCATATAGGTTGGCCAATCTGAGTTTCAAAAGTTAATACTAATTGTAAAAAGAGTATAGTGTGGTTAGCTTACCATCCCAACTGTATCCCTCTCATTCCATTCACTACTTTTGGACGCTCATAGCCTTTATTAATGACACTCATCACAATAAATTATTTTTTTATTCAATCTTTAAAGGTGAGTAGTAAACTGCATTTGTACCATGAGAGGCACATTTGATAGACTTCTTTTTTTAAAATTTCTATTTAGATATTATGGATTATAAAGGCACTCACTGACATTGTTAGGAGGGAGTGTGCCAAACGTGGAGGGGGTCTTCTGTTCCGCCCTGTGTTGTGTAACATTGTCCTTAGAATCATGTTAGATGCCTAGTATGAAAAATATGTTTAATTTTTTGAAAAGTTAAAATCTTATTAATTGATGTTAGAAAAATTAGCCAAATGCTAATTTGTACTATTAGTCAGGGTGTCCATAGGCAAAAAAGTCACTTATACATACTCTTTCCAAACCTTTTTGTATGGCTTGTTTAGGCCAAGTCTGACACCGTTTTCCTCTGTGACTTTTTTAGTTTTGGGGCGTTTTTTTATTATTTGAACCCTAAAATTTTGACGTGTCAGACTGGAAAATTGGAAAAAGTTCTGCGTCAGACAATATTAAAATATTGATTTATAGGGTTCAAATAATGTATCTTGAGAAAATCAGCTGGTTATTAATAATTAATTAATATTAGTTCAAATTAATTAATATTAATTATTGAAATTACTTAATATCATTGATTAATAACCAGCTGATTTTCTCAAGATACATTATTTGAACCCTATAAATCAACATTTTAATAATGTCTGATGCAGAACTTTTTCCGATTTTCCAGTCACGCGTCAAAATTTTAGGGTTCAAATAATAAAAAAACGCCCCCCAAAAAAAAGTCACAGAGGAGAATGGTGTCAGACTTGGCCTAAACAAGCCATACAAAAAGGTTTGGAAAGAGTTGTTTTATAAGTGACTTTTTTGCCTATGGGCCCCCTGACTATACCTCCTCATAATTTTGTAATTTTGTATTTATTTATTTCTGTTTATATATGTTTAGGTGATAGCTATTATGATCAAACGAAGCAGTGTCATAGACCTTGGTCAAGAGAGGCAAAAGATTCTCTGTGAAGTTGAGCAGCTCATTATGAGTGGTGATTATTCAAGGGTGAGCTTAGAATTGTACTATATATGGATTATTATTTTGATGCGGTAAGGCCCCTCGGTAGTATATAGCTAGCTTATATGCCTTTAAATCTTAAAGTACTGGACACAAACATCATGATTATATTTAGATTAACTAAGATTTTTTTTTTGTATTAATATTCCTCACCTTCTTGTAATAATTGTGTTCTTTTGTTTTAGCAAGTCTTAGGCTGTAGTATTGTGGCTGCTATCATGCAAGAATACTCTAACACTATAAAGTCTTCAGATGTTGGCATTACCTGGGAGAAACATTTTAAAGCAAAAAAACAGTTTGAGGTATGGTTTCATTCCAATATTGTTGTTTAAATTTTTATTTAAATTAATTTTTCTTTTAAATCCAGAGGTAAAGTGCAATTTTTCATTTGGAAAACAAAATCTTTTTTTTTCTTAACGAGGCAACCATTGCAGGGAAAACATTACCTTCTAATATTATTTTGTAAATATATCAAAAGAATATATTTTCCTATTTTAAATTATAATTATGTTTCACCTCAATAATAAATATTGGTTCTGATTCAAAAATATGTTTTCCTGTTACTCTGCACTCCTTGAATCCAAATGGAGAGAAAAGAAAAGTGTTTCCGCCTTTTAGCATTAATTTTATTTTCCTTACCAAGTCAATATGAGTAATACTTGAACTGTTTCAGAACACTGATTTACTGAAAGTTTTGAGGCTTTGCATCCAGGCATTAGCTGAGATTGTGAGAACTCCGCCTCCCTACCCTGATCAGATGTTAACACTTATCAGGCATCTCTTATCAATATCAGAGTCTGTCTTCACCTGGGGATTCATCTCTTATAGTCATATCCTTTCATTATCTATTATTTCAACTTCTTTATAAGGAGGTTTATGTATTATGGTTTTTATTAAAAAATAAAAAGTGCGTATGAGGAAAAATCTAATATTTTTAAGCATGGCTATTAATAATGCTCTTCACTGGCATGTGTGCCCTCAGTGATTTTTATATCTTGTATTGTGCCCTCGGTAGCTCGGATAGTTGAGCGTCGGTTGCCCTATTGATAAAGTTTAGCAGCATCGGCTGTTGTCACCATTTGGATTAGTGACTGCTTTGTTGAGTTCCTTTTGCAGGCCTAGGCCTGCTGTTATGCCACAGAGTTTGTTAGTTAGTTAATATTGCGCCCTTATAGATAAAAAGGAGATGGTAGTCGACCACTGACCTAAACATCCCTTTTAATGTTTGTATTTTTTTCTTAGATCTCTCAGTGTAAGTATCAAATATATTATTTTTCTGGTTGTAGATGGGAAATAGCAAAAAAATATAAATAAATAAATATTATGTACAATGATGCCCCAGGACTAGAAATACATTAGGGATCTTGCTGCCAACTGGAGTACAGTCAATCCTTAAATTTTGAAACTTATCTTTATTTATGGCTTATTTTATTATCTACGTGCCTAACCTGCTTATTCCCGGATTGCTGTATTGAAATAAAATTGTCACTTGTTGGTCTTATGGAAGGTAGTGAGATAATTGGAGTGGTTAACTTGAAATTCTGGGAATATCTAATAAAAATATTAAAGGTATTAAAAATAATATTTTTGGATAAAAAATATGTATTTTAATTTATCAAATATTTTGGTTAAGTAGCTGTGAGAACCCTTTAAAAGTGTAACTCATATTAATCCAAATCTTAAATAATTTAATTATGAATTATATACCCAAAAAAACCCTTAACTCAGTCACACTGCCGAAAAGATTGGTTGGAGCATTTGAACTAACCTACGATTCTGAACAGGCACCTTCATTGAAACTATTTCCTAAATGGAAAGAACTAATCTTAGACCCAAAGATTGTTCTTCTCTACTTCGATGTAAGTATAAGTTTAATTGTATATTATTACTATTTATTTGAGGTATACTTAACTTATGGTGCATTATTATTTAGTCTGTGATATTGACACCCTGATCCAGAAAAATATTTTCCTTTTTTTTCTAAATGACACTTTGAATCAACATCACGTTGCACCACACCCTTGAAGATGCTTCCAGTAGTGGAAGCGAAACATCGGACTTTAACCACTTTGTGTCACGGATTTTACCGGAACGCCAACTTTTTGATTGTGTACCAGTGTAGTTGCAATATTAAAATACATGAGGAAAAAAAGAACCGAATTACTTCCCAGACAAAGAAGACATAAAAAATAAATAAATAAAATGAAAAATAATTCTTTTTATAATAGTAACTCGTAGTTAAAACTATTCAAGTTGTACGTGTTTTATGTTTTAGATACATTGGAAAATCAGGGATAAACCTGCCTTGGCTCATCATTCTCTTACCTGCATTGCTCAGTTAGCTTCACTAAACGGCCCTGTATTATCCAGTATTGAGGAAAGGAAACAATATTTTAACAATTATATACAGTCATTTATCAAATTTGTGACCAGGTATTTTAGCTTTTCCTCTCTTTTGGAATTTTACCTAATTAATATTTTATTTCCAGTTTTCTCTTGTAAACTTACAGTAGGTCTTCAGGTGATGACTAGTTGGGAGTATGTTCATGGAGGTATTAGTTCTTTTAATGAAATAATAGAATTAATTCTCTTTAAAGATTATGAATAAAATAATATAGTAATAGTAATAAAGCTTTTATTAGATTCTTACAATTAAAAATTGAATTATGCTTCCTTTCCTGCCTTTTGCATACAATATTTTATCTACCTGCTGCAGAAAAATGAAACTGCTAAAATCTCCATTGTGTCTCTCCAAATTCCTTTCTGCTGTGAAATCTGATTCCAAGTAATACCAGCTACTTCCTGGATGTCATCTCCAGTGCCTGCCCGGTCTATCACACCACCTGTTCTAGTATCTTGGACACCACTTGTTCACTTGCCTGATCATCTATCCTAGCAACATGTCCGGCCCTTCTCCATTTTAGCAATACAGCTTCCTCTACTGCATTCAAGCAGGTCTTCTTTCTCAGATCTTCATTCCTAATGTGGTCCTGTTTTGTTAATCCAAGCATACTCCGCTTCATGAGCCTCTGGCTTTAATTTGTTTAATGACCTTGTTTGGGAATAGTATGAGAGAAAGGCTAAGATACAGGAGTTGAATCATTTTTTCTTCAGATCTATATTTATTTTACTCTTAAAAAGGAATTTTAGAGCCCGAAACTTTCCTCTTCTTAATGAGATTCGCCTATCCACCTCTTTTTTAGTCCGTTTCTTAGAGGAAATTACTTGACTCTGGTATGCACGTCGTTTTGAGAAGTCAGCCTTTATAACGCGGCTCTATAGAAGAATGAGGTACCTTGAACAAGTCTAGACTTGAAAACCCCGCCCAGTAACCTCGATAACACGACTGATAGCCAAAATAACCTTGATAACAAGACCCTCAACAAATAGAGCACCTCAATAACAAGACTGTTGTCCCTTATCTCCTTGAGACACTTCTTATCGAGGCTCTACTGTATAAAGGATTAATCATATAAACTTTTTATGGACTAGGATTTCTAATAAATGATAATTTGTTAATTTAGATTTAACTTTTATTTTTAAATGATTATTTTTTGCTTTTAATTCCAGTGTGGTGATATTAGATCGAGAAGCATTGGGAGTGTCAAATATAGTTCGTAATCTCGTTATGTTTTTACCTCCATATTTGATGCCTTTATTTGAAAGAGATCTTCACAAAAGCTTTTTAGAGCAGATAGCTAGAATCACTTGTTTCTTTGCTGAAGGAGCTGCCCATGAAGAATCGGTATTTATGTTTTTATTTAAAAAAAAAAACAAAAAAAAAAAAACTTAATTATAGATTTTTAAATTTATTTATAATTTTTGTTGGGGTAAAATGAACTAAAAATGGGGTCTGATTTTAGCTGAAAAACAAAAACAAAATGTACACTATCTGTATTACTTGTTGAACACAAAGCCTGACATAACCTGTTGTTTACAAATTGCATCTCAGATAGCTGGCTATGAAACTGCAGATCTTTCTTTACTAAGTGTTAATTAAAAAAAAAAAAAAATGTTTCATTAAAACTATATTAAACTGTTTAATTTTCTTTAAAAAAGGAGAGCCTGATAATAATATTGAGAGAAAAAATAACTGGCAAAATTCAGATAAATTGAAAATAAATAGTCAAATAAGAATCTGAGTGATATTTGAACACGAACTTGGTTGAATAAGGTCGTTGCTAATGCCATGTCCCTTACAGAAGGAAATGCTTTTTTGATCCATTTTACTTGAATTCATCGATTATAAGACGCACCTCAAATATGAAACACAAAAACGTAAAAAAAAAAATGCATCTTATATTCAAAGCAATACGGTATATTTTTCCACTTTTTAAGTTTATCTAATACCAGGATATATATACTATTTTTCAAAGACTATGTGTTAAATGATGTAAATTTTTATTTATAATAAAATAGTTTTACGTTGAAACATATTGTGAATTCTATTGATACATTATAATGTCTGTTTCTAATTAATTCTTCATTTTTTTATTATTCTAGATGCATGCAGATGACTGTATGTTTAGGGAAGCTTTTGATAATATGTTAAAAGCCTGGCTTGGCTTATTGTCTGATTTCCAATGTTACTTCAAAGAATTCTGTGAACAATCCTGCTTACAAATATTTAATACTTATCTGAAATGTCACTTGTCTCCACCTAACGGAACACGAGGATTGGTACTTCTTTATTTTCTTTATCTATAATTTATTACATTTTTACACTAACTTAATAAACTTACAGCTTGAGTTGGAGGTCACATCTCTGAGATGAATAAATCTATCTTTAAATTAAAAAAAAATAACCCTAAAAAAATGAATGATCAATAGTAAGCGATTTAATGCTGCCTCCTATTAAAGATGTAGAATTATAATATTATGACTTAAATTTATGACATAAAATATATTTATATCTTTTTTGTAACTTATATTACATATTTGCTAATTCTGACACAGGGGAAAGAATTAGAAACAGAAGAAATTGAAGAAACTGAAGAAAGTGACAGAGTTATGTTTAGAGATCAGCTTCAAGCGATGGGTGTTTGTGCTAGAGAGGTAAGGTATCTTCTACTTTAGTACAATTGGTTAACAGATTAAATTCTACTAGACGCATGCTACAGTGTTACATTGTGAATATCATACATTATTCATTCTTAAATAAGCTAAATGAAGGAGGTTATTATTAATTTTATTTTAAATCAATGGTGTCGTATATTAAATTTACACTCTGTTGTGGGCTTGCATATCCTAAGTTCTACTCTTAAACAATTCATGGCTACATAGCTCTTTGTGAAGTCTCACTTCAGGAAACTCTTTCCTATTGTTTTTACTTCTATTGTAGTGATGGGTGACAAGGGTTCAGCATATGGACTCCCATGAGCTGTGCAGTATGGGTATCTCAAACAGATAAATGATACTTCTAGTAAGTAGCCATTTGCCTCTCGATGTTAGGTGAGCATAGAACACGGGCAAATTAGAGTCGGATTTGACTCCATGACAAAGGAATACAACTGGAGTGTGCCACTGGACTCTAATATACTTTTATGGGCTAGTCCCTAGCCAATGAAAATTTCCTTAACAAGCAAAGATAATTTGTTGATAACCACATTTTCAGCAGATTCATGGCTGCTTGCGTAAAAGTTATTTCAAACACATGGATGTCAGGAAGGGTGTTAAAGACACTCTTAAAGTGACTCTAGTGGGTCATTTAAAGCCTCAGGTTGGCTGTTATAAGTAGGGTAGGGTGGTGAGAGAGTGTCACCTTTAGCCAGGAGAAACAAGTATAGTGCAGGAAAATATGTTGCTATGAACGTATTAACTGTACGGTGGCCCTTATTGTATAAAATCATCAAAATATGAACACAAAATTATTCTAAGTTGTTAAAACGGAAAAATTGAATATTTTTTTTTTTTTAATTTATCATTTAACAGAGATCTAGAGCATTAGAGAAAAACATTATGATTTTATTAAATCAAACTTACCATAATGACTTTATTTTGCAGATTCTTGGACATGCATTACCAACGCTGTGTAGCCTTATTGAAGAAAAAACCAGTATTTTAACAAGCCACATTGAAAAAATTCATCAACAATCAATGACTATTTCCGATTCAAATATCCTACAAACTCTCTTTGAAGACCTTCATTGGCTTGTACTTATCTCAGGTAAAAAAAAACAGAACCAAAAATAACATTGATTTATTTTCCTCGATTACTTTTTTAGCTGTTAAATTTGTAGATGTATTTGTGTTCTTAATAATGCTTTAAAATATTATTTGAAAGTTGTTACTTATAGTTTGTATAAAACAAAGTAGAAAAAAAGAGTAATAGTAATGAACTTCTTCGATGTTTGACATCACATCTTTCATTCTGATAACTTTCCGTTAGCTTTTCTTTTTTTATGAATTCACATGAACTAACACCAGTAAATGTTTAATTTTGCTTTTCAGGGCACTCTATTGCACTTGAAAGTGAAAATGAAATTCCTATTATACCACAGGAAATTAATGCATACAGTATAAAGCAGCAAGGTGCTATTGAACCTACCTTAAAACTTCTCGCTTCTCCTCATTTACCTGCTTCTCAGATAGCTGGCTATGAGACTGCAGATCACATAGTTAGGTACTTGAGCTGTTTGTCATTCTTTTTTTGTTTTCACTTTTTCTTTGAATGATTATTTTTGTACTATTTTTTTGGAGTTGTGAACTGAGTTACATGAGAAGATTACTTCTTTATTACAACTTTTATCTTGCTCATTTTAATCAAATCAAATTACCGTAAAATTTCACGTATAATACACACCCGTGTATAATACGCAGGCCAAATTTTGAGCTATAATTTGGGGAAAATTAAATATTCGCGTATAATACGCACCCGCCTTTCCGTCAAATTTTAGGAAAAAAATAGTTTATAATACGCATCTAGAGTCATATTTTGCACATTTTGCGTGTAATTTTTAATATTTATAGCGTAATATTTTTACTTGAAAGGTCAGATGGCAAATAAGGTGTCTATTTTATAAGAAAACTACGTGTTTTCTTATAAAATAGATAAATTCATAGAAGGGCCGCCTTAAGTCAGTCTGTTATCAAGTCGGTGTAATCACATGGTGTAATCTCACGGCGGTACCGGTTTTAGAGATAAACAAAAAATTATCTTCTATCTACTTTTATCAATCACTTTGATCAACTAGCGAAATAAAATAACATAACCATGATGATAACAAGACTTTCTGTCTAATTTATTAACTTATTTTTATTCTTAAGAGAATAAAAATAAGTATGATAACCAAAATAAATACGATAAGATACATAAAATCAGTTTTCGTTAAAAAAA
>KZ652301.1:78968-102385 GCA_001010745.2 Gerris buenoi
GGGGTGGGAAGGGGGTTCGGGTCATTTGGCTTTTATAAAAAGGGGCCGCCAAACCAAAAAGGTTGGGAACCACTGCCCTAAGTGGATTAAAACGATTTCCAGCTTTGTCTGAATTAATCGTAGGCACGGCTTTGTTTTGGTTTAATTTTACTGGACTACAGGTAAACAGCAATTTTTTTTTTTTTTGTTTAAGTTGAAACTTTTAGCACAAAATTATTCTAATATCGAATTGGTTCAAATTTACTAGCAAAGTATAATCTACTCTGCAGGTATTAACAGTAAATACTTATGCTCTAACAATGTCTAATGAAGTAGTGAGTATTTAATGCCTTAGGTAAAAACTTTGTCTTATAGTATTAACATTTAATTTAAAAACTAATAATTAAAAAAATGTGTTTATACTTCAGTCAATTATAAATATTTCTTCACAAATAATTATTAACTTATTAATCAATACAACTTATTAACAAATAAAGCATATTTTGTTCTAAAGCTTTTTTATATTATGAAATATATGTAGACCAGAGGTGTCTGACTCAATTTCATCCAAGAGGCGTGCTAATCGTTCGTAGAATCGTGTTGGACAATTTTTTAATCCTACTCCCCCATTGATGTAGATTTTGTCTCCTCTTTGGTGTTTTCATAAATCCTGCCCCTTCCCTTGAAACCAGTCTCAAAGGCTTTTCACATGTTGGGCAGCCTTATATAGCGTAAATGAATGTTAGCTCTGAGCTATAAAACAATTGTATGTTTTATTAGGTTGACTGCTGCTATTTTTCGGCTGTGTGAATTGGAAACCAAAGTTATAAATGCTAAGATGAGTTATGTTCTCAGTCCAGAGTTGAGTGCAACCATCATTTGGTTTCTAAAACATTGGGCCAACTGTTACTTACTTCCCAACGAATCAAATTATCCGGAGGTAAATTCTTAAATCATATAATTTCCTCTTTGCTTTCTTTACTCTTGAGGTTTGCTAATTAAAATTAAAATTTTACATGACTTCCAAGTGAAATGGATTGAAAATATTAAGTAATGTATGATGTATGGTGTATTTATTTTAAATAAAATTGTTTCCTTTTATCCACATCTCTTATCATTATATTGCAAATAAGTTAAATGTGTTTTAATGAAGTGCCTTAATGTCTGATTTTCTATTTTAGATTAGTATGTCAATAGTAACTGCATTTGGTCACGGAACAGAAGGATCAGCCTGGTGTCTTCGATATTTATTGGAAAAGATAGAATCTCTTATTCGTATATTCAATTCTGAGCCTGCAATTACAGAAGCTGCTATTAAACTTCTTATAATTCTAGTAGATTTAAAAGACAAGTAAGACAAAATATAATATTATGTTGTATATAAATATTGAAGTGTACCCATAGTTGTAGTAATAAGGGGCTGGGAGGCTATATTGAATTGGCTAATTTTTATTAATATTTTAATTGTTTTTTTTAGGGCTGAAAGTGTATTAAAATGCGGTGCTCTTGGTAAATTAGTAGAACTGCAAAGAGAGAGGATTCCTCTTCCATCTCATGTAAGAATAGGGCTGATGAAAGCTTTTATTCTTGCATCAACTGGTCTTGATGATGCAAACAAGAGACAAGAGTATTTTTCTCAGGTAATGAGCCTAGTTTCAGTTTTTGACATTATTTGGTTTAAATTCAAAATAAAGACAATTAATTTTGTCCTGTTATGCTTCCAGATTATCACACCTATAGAGCACAAGTTCAGAACTACTATTAGCAGAGAGGATTTCAGTAGAGTTTATCAACTTGAAAATATCAAAAATGATATTATTCAGATATTGGAGTCATATATTGGTAAGTAAATAAACTATTTAGAACCTATTCCACACACATACACTCATACATATTTAAACCTCTTTATTTAGGCTGTAGAAGCAAAATAACAAAATTCTATACAAAATAGTTTATCATTATCCTTAAACTTGAGTGAAATATTTAAAAATTAAATGTACACTATAACCAGTTGAACACAATTAACTGTCATTCGAATTAGGCTGTCACAACCTTTTGTTTGCAAAGTGTTAATTCAAAGATTTTTTTTTTTATTATAAATTTTAGAAACAGTTAATGAATTGTAATTTTGTAGCAAGTTACTAATGTATCGTAAAATCTGGAAAAAAACATTAATGCAGCCAATATAAGTCGCATCCTGTTTCAAAGGAAAAATCTTCTTTTCTCTTTATTACTTACTTGTTAAGTCATCAAATTTATGCAGTCTACCATGGATATAGTTGGAGTATTGAATCTTTATTTAGATATAAGGAGCATTTTTATCTTTAATTATTTGTATAGCAGATGCCATGCTGACAGAGAAGTAACTAGGTTAGATTTTAAAAAATATGATTTTCTATCCTTAAACTTAAAATCAAATATTTACTTAATACTATTAACAAATATTATGAAGTTATTGATTGCTGTTAGAACTTTGTAAACAGAATTTAAGTCATTGTTAAAGAGGTGTTTTTTTTTTGTTTTTTTTTTTAATACTTATGAGTAGAGTGAGTTGAAAATCAAATTTATTCCCTTTCTCCCTGTTATAGGATTTAAAATTATTTCCCTTTCATTTTTTTTAACAAGATTTACATTAGATATAATGAAAATATCACTTATGTATGAGTTAAGGCCGAAATACACGGCGACACTTAGAGCGAGAGAGTCTAGCGAGAGCGGTGTCCGATCTGTCTACGTGGAGAGCCAAAATTTGGCTAGACTGGTGTCCGAGAGTGCTCTCGGAGTGTGACCTTGAATAAAGTTCCTAGACCAGTGTCCGAACTGTCTACACGGTGTCCCGTTTGTCTAATAATCTACGTCTCCTCCTTCTTCCACACGCGTTGCCCGGCTGAGGTATTGGTCATTCTTGCTCTAGAAGGTTTCACCTAGCTTAAACTAGCCTAGACCGAGTGCGAGAGCAAATGACAGGAAAACAAACACCGAGAGCGCAACCAGCTAGACCAGAGTGGGTAGGAGTGGGGGTGGTCTAGCGTCCACTCTCGGCGGTGTCTCCACTGCGACACTCAATCTAGACACCCAATCTAGCAACAAAAGTTCGCCGTGTATTTCGGCCTTTATAATGTTGGGGCAATCTATGTATATGAGACTTTAAAATCAAATTAATATAATATTAAGTTAACAGCAATAAGAGAACTTGTTGAAAAACTGTTAAGGAAAAAATGGGTTATTGTCTCATATGTACCTATAATAAAGTGTTGTTCCTTTGTGTAAAAGAAAGATTGTCAGATACTAAAGATTTGCGATTGTTTTAATTGTCAACATAAACATTTTTAATAAATTTGTTTTAAGATATTTGTGAAATGTTCTAATTGATATGTATTTGATATTTGTGAAATGTTCTAATTGATATGTATTTGGTTTGTTTAGGTGTGGTGCAGGCTCATAGTATAGTAATTGCTCATGAGTTATTTGCCATTGTATCTCCAGTTCTCTTTGACTGTTCTACTCTTCTAAATATCTACTGCCAGTATAAAATTGTTGTTGAGCTAATTCTTGAAATGTTTAAAGAATGCGCGGGTACGATGCTCTCCTATCTAACTGGGGTTAGTAGCAGTTAATTACATTCTATATCAATTGTGTGTATACTCATTATATTATATAAGGTTTAGTGATGGAACAAAAATTCAATTTTGATGAATTTACATCTCTAAAGATACTGAAGTCCAAAAAAGTGATTTTTTCCCCCTAATATTTGTCTATTGTCTGCCCTCTTTGAGTGTGGAGCCAAAACTACTGGGTCAATAAAATCTTGCATAGACGTTCAGAAAAATCATACACCCAAGGCAAAATTGAGAAATTAATTTTAGTTGTAAATTTGGAGATCCAAGAAACAAATTACATATTTTTAAAAAATAGTAAAGTTGAGTCTCAGTAGTCTGACGCTCCTCATTGTTTAAAGTTAAATTAATTTTGGAAAATTCCATGAAAAGTTTTGCAAAGTAATTGATTTCATGCTGATCTTGGGTACTTCTTTAGATTGTTACTCCCCTATGTTTGTTTTTTTAGAATAAAAAATAGAAATGACTATGACTAATTAGTATTAAGATAAAGAGATGTTTAGTCCAATATACTTTGGTTAATAGGAATATCACACTTCTCTTTTTATAAGGGAGTAACAATCTAAATTAGTGCTGATTTTTGTAATGCCACCTCCTTTGCCACCATGTATTACAAAATTTCAATGTATCTATCCATTCCTGCTCTTAACTCTACAAGGTACAATTTCTGCTCTTAGCGCACAATTTATCCATGTGCATGTTTTTTCCACAATCATTATGCTTAAGTGCTTGGGCATTTGCCATTCGATATTGAAACTGGCTATTACTATTTAGTCATTTTCAATTGACAATTTAATTTTATATTGTTCATTTTTTGTTTAGGAGGAGAGTAGAAGGTTTTTCGACGCATGTTTGAGGATTACAGAAGCTTATGCGCGATCTAATGCAGGCAGAAGGAGCACAGAATCGACAGCTGAAGAAGATTCGTTCAGTGACATCAAGCTTTTAATAGAGTTGCACTGTGGTCTTCTTTCTAAAGACTTCTTTGATCTCTGTGCAATTGGTATGTGATTTATTTTTGTAATTTGTTGATACATTTGTAAATCCATTGTGATAGTAAATATCTATTGTCTTTCTTATTATTTTGTCTGTTAAGTACAAATGACTGTAATAATTTTTGATTAAAATAAACCAAAAAACTTTGTAGTTTATTTATTTATTTTTTTTTTTTAATGTTTTATGTGTTATAATTTATTTATTTTTAGAAAGGGGACAGGATTTAGCTAGTGAAAATTCTGTATCTGCTTCGGATGTTGCTCTGTTTGGTCTTAGTATTTTAATGCCTCTTATGACTGTAGATCTTCTTAAGTTTCCTTCTTTGGCCAAAAGTTACTTTGAGGTAATCATTTATTTTTTACTACATTTGATAAGGTTTTAGAAAGCTGTTTATATTATCGAGATAATAATATATGTTTCTTGGGTCTTTTGAGGTAATAATTTGGATCAGTAAATGTTTTAGTTTGAACTAGTATTTCTGCTGAAACTTGAAACTGATTTAAGGTGTATAATCTTTTAATGTAGTCTTATATTAAGAAATACCTGTAGGAAGTAAAGATAGGTAAGTGAAGTTCTGTAGAAAACCAGGATTATCAAAATCAGGTGAAATATAAACCTTCTAGTTGTCCCTCAGACAAGTATTTTTCCAGATTTTTGAGCAGAAAGACACCACATTGTATAAAGTAAATCAGGTAATGTTGGGGCGGAAGAATTTAAAAAAAAAAAATACTTGTGGTGACGCACGGCACCTGGTAGGAACAAAGTTCCTTATGCTTTTCAATAAAATATAAATATAAATCAAACTGCTGAGTGTACGATGTATAACTTATACATGGCGTAGTTAGAAAAGAGACAAAATTTAATGATATACTACGCTATAACTACATATATAATACACACATAAGAAAATCCCATTATATATAGAGTATATGAAATAAATATTTTTGACTCAATTAGAAAATTATTATTAGTAAAATTATTCCATAAAACTTATTACTAAAATACCTTGTTACGCTTATGAGCAATACTATTTTATTACATCAATTTATACTTACATATTAAAGGTTTTGCTGGTTAATAATTTAACACAGTCGACACTTTCTGACAATTCCCTTCGTGCACTTTCCATTTTAAATTATATAAGAATTCTTTTCTCAATGATAGAAACAATAATTGAATAATTGAAAAAAAGCTATGTTTTGATTGTAAATAGCGAGCTTGACAGGAAGAATTAGTAAGAGAGAAAGAGTATAGTGTGAAAGAGATGGAAAGATAGAAGAGTTGGGATAGCGCAGGCAAGGATACCAAAGCGAAATATAGTAGTGGGGGAATCACTCTACATTTCAATATTCATTCCACCTTTACTAACTACAAACACCACACTTCCGACATCGACTTATAAAAATTGTAAAATATATTTCGTCATTGTAAAAAAAACTGCTGCTTGAATCAGGTTGAAATTTTACATGCTTGTTTCAATTGTACTATACCTTATGTATATACGTTACGTTAGAACATAAGATATCGGTAAAATGTTGTTTTCTTTATTTTAATCGTTTTGGTCCGCTTTAATAAATTTAGTGTGATTTTGATTTAGTTGTGACAGTGATTTTGGTTGTTTTTTTTCGGATTCACTCCCGGGCTCCGAACGTGCCATAAGGAACTTCGTTCCAAAATGCTATATTATACTTACCTTTGTGATCTGAAGACAGGAGATTATGGAATTTTAGAAATCTACTTATCACACTGTGTTGATCTTATATTACCTTAAGTGTCGTTTACACGATGCAAGTTGACTAGTACGAGTACACTGTCTTGTGTGTGCAGCACACGCCTCCTAATTGTTCCGGCAGTTGACTGGAGAGAGCAAAAACTAGCTATTCTATTGTAGCACCTCCATCTCCTATTGTTTTTTAACTCCATTGGTTTTTCTGCCTTCATAAAATGTTTTGTTTATTTTTGTGTGTCAATTACTCGTAAATATATCATTTTTTATCTTTGACTCTGCCAATCTATATTAAATTCAAATCTTCAATCTTCCCTCAATAAAATGAGTTTTGAATTTATTATTAAAGTAAAAATAATTAAATAATTGCTGTGGATCGGGACGAAAAATAACAAATTTACTTCTGATTATATAGAATTAAAAAAGGAATTTAAGTTTTTAATTTTTTTCTAGATGTGTTATTAACAATAACGTTTTGTTGATTTACTAACTTTTAATTTTTTTCTCTTTTTTTTAGCTTATCGGTGTTGTTAGTGACCTTCACCCTGACAAAGTGATTACCCAAAATCCAGAACTTATTCAGGGTATATTAGCTACAGTTGAATTAGGACTAACTACCTTTAGTCAAGAACAAAATAGCTGTGGATTCATCCAAGCAGTAGCTTCTCATATTCATTCTACTGGCAAGCAATCTACATTTAGACATCTTGTCCCTTTCCTCAAGGTATTATATTAAATGAATTTTTAGGAAAAATTGATGAGATATTAATATTGTTGTAATAAAAGCTACATTTTTTATGAATAGCATGGAAAAATTAGAGGCCTTCTTGTAAATTAAGAAAAGAAAAAAAAAATATTGTAATACTCTGTACTGATTCTTTAATTGTTTAAAGTACCACATTTCTGTATGAAATAGAATTTTGTATTTTTATTTCATCTCGCTTTCTACTTGTTTTACATCTCTTTCTACAACCCAGGAGAAGAACTTAAATTAACCACGAATACTCAGGTTCAAACCTAAAGACGTAGACTTACACTTGGTGGGTTCATTGAACAAACCCCCTACTAGTCCTGCTAGATGGTAGGGAATCAGAATCAACCAATTCATACATCCACTTAATATGATTAGCTATGTGAAACATGTCTTATCACCCTGGTATACCAACCATCACTATATATATTGCTCTCAAATATTTGTTATTTGCTTTGATATAATTAATATTATTGTTATAGTTGATAATGGACATGATTCTGTTTCGCCAAGTGAATACAGATGTGCTGCCAGTCATCGGTTTGGCCCTCTTTTCACTCATCTGTTGCTACAAGGTAAAATATTATCATTAATAATTATTGAACACCTCTTACTCTCACTTTAATTTAAGCGTTCATGAGTAAAAATAATAATAAATCTAAAAGTTTTTAAGATTACACCCTTCCTAATGCATAGCTGGTAGTAATATACCAAGTGGAAAATACTATGTTTGGATAAACAGTAGGCATACCAAAACCAGGGCTGGGTTGGTTTGGTGTTCTTCTTAAACCTACTCAGCTTCTTAATAATCTCTTGTTTTAAAGTTCAAAATTCCTATTGCTTCCAAGCTTACTGAAGGTAACAGGAGCATCGTCATCATTCTGAATTATTCAGAACTTCTGCAGCTACATTTTGTGCAAACCACAGACTCTATCTTAAAAATTACTTGTGTCAAATTAGCCCTCTGTTGGGACCATTACTACTCTGCCAATTTATTTATTTGGGTTTTAAGCCTTGTCCACACTAGTAGACATGTTGCGCGATTTTGGTCTCAGAGACAACGTCTAGCGATTTGTCTATAGACATCGGCTAGACTAACGGCGTCTACGGTCTCGTTGCTAGACCAAAAATCGCATTTCTATGGTTTTCCATTTGAAATGGTAGACACGGTGCAACGGTAGTAATGTTCCGCAACGTGTCTACAAGTGTGGACGCTTGACCTAGACAATAGATGGTCTCAGGAGACGTCTATAGACATGTTGCGCAACGTGTCTACTGGTGTGGACTAGGTTTTAGATTTGGATTAGCCCATTGTTGGTCCCTTGCAATTTTTAAACTTCTGCAGCTATTGGTTTCTCTTCCACATACGCACAAATGAGTCATGTGAATGGTGTAGTGGAGAGATAAAATCTCCTTTGAGAGAGGGAGACCATTGTAAACGGCAAGCCCCTCATTATCACTAACCAACCTGCAAGATCCAGATGCATTGGAACCATTGACACCTAATCACACTATTTTACTCTAACCTAGACCTATCCTACCATCTTCAGGAATATCTGATAAGGCAAAGTACGTAGGAAAAAGATGGAGGTGTATACAACATCTCTCAGAAAAATTTTGGAGCAGGTGGCAAGAAGAATACCTCTTGCACCTCCAAAGATGAGAAAAGTGGCCGGATAAGCAAAAAAATATATCTGTAGGAGATATTTTCATATGTCAAGAAGATCACTTACCAAGAAATATGTGGCCTCTAGCTACAGAAGTGTTCAGATGGAACTGTTAGGAAGATTACTCTATGGTAAGGGGACAAGATGAAGCTAGAAAGATCAGTGGATAAGATAGTCTTACTACCATCAGGTTCGACCCCCCCACTGAGGAGCCATAAAGGAAAGTTCTGAGGCAAGGACTTTAGAGAGCATATCGTTGGGGCGATGTGATTTATATTATTATTTTTTGTTAATTTGTCTTATGCTTTGTAATTATTATATCATTTTTCATTGCGCACTAAGTCTAATAAAACAATATACTTTTATGTACATATATTGTAATTATAAGAGTAAATGTTTCAGTTACTTAGGTGTGTTCAGTAAAAGGATATTTTCTATCAGCGCTGTTTCAAGGGCTTTAAAAGTATCACACTGATTGTCCCATGCATATTCTTATCATTTAACATTGAATAAAATTAAATGTTACCCTGCTGAAAACATCAAATACCACATTATTAATTTTCAGTGGGTTCACATTATTTCATGTGCCAGACATCCTCTTTAAATGTTTTTCTATAAAAATCACCTGTGAAAAGAATAAATATATTTTTAATTTATGTTTTATATATTATATTTTAGACTTGATCTTAATAATTGGTTTAATTGTACTATTGACGGTTGTAATATTGGCATTATTAGTGTGCTAGAGATATTTTACTTTGATCATACTTAATATAAAAGTAAATGTATAACATATAACATAGTATAAAAGATGTTCTTATGTTATCATCAAAAGCTTTTATATCAAAGAATAAGTCCGGTGTATCTTTTTCTAATGTTTTTTTTGTTCGGTTCTTTGTTTTTATTTGTACATGGCTTTACTTTATGTTTTTGTTTCCAGGAGGAGTACGAGAGAATAGTCCAGAATTGGATAAGTGCTCAGGAAGATAGGGAAATAGCGTCTCGGCTTGCTGAAGCCTTTAACTCTCTTACAGCTAACATTGCCTTAGACACGGGTAGACAACAGAAAGCCAAGTTCAAAGATAACTTTGAGAAATTCGTCCTTAGTGTTCGTGGGTTCCTCTTTGTAAAGTAAATATTTATATTTTAAGTCATTGACGACTTCTGTGTTTGTTCATCACTTGGCGATGTAATTACCTAAACTTACCTGTAAATGGCACTTTATGTCATTAGAAGACTGATGTGATACATCGCCTTGTCAAATTCAAGTGTAGCTATGTGGTGGTGTTCCTCGCACCGTAATGTTGTATGCACAAGTGCTCTTCTCTTCAGAATATTGTTCCTTGCAGGAAAATGTCATGTGATTCTGATATTCCATCCCATTGAATTACAATAATTGAAAATGAAGGTCTTCATTCCTCCTCATAACTCCTTTCCCTTCCTCGTATATGAAAATATTTACAGATCAATCTTGTATATAGTTTTCCTAAAACTGAAATAAAAATTGCAAAGTTATTGATTGGTTAAAGAGTTATCTAACTATGTCTTAATTTCTCTTTGTCAAGTTATTTTAATGTACAAAATGTTCCTCAATTAAATATTTAATAGCTATTTAAATTAATTTTTTATTTGAGTATATTGGAATTTACAGAGTTTATTGTTATGTTAAAATAAAAACAAATTGTTTGTTGAAAATAAGTTTTATTTAGTTCCAGAATTGGATGACTGTTAAAAATGGACTCATATTTATGGGGCATGATATTTTGACTTTCAATCTTAAAAAACTTTAAATAAAAACTAAACATTTCATTAATTGGCAGTCTTTTTTTTAGATCTAGCTATATTATTTTGAGTAAAATCCAATTTGGTTTTTAACTCAAAAACTGACTGCCTTATTTTGTCCACCAATAGAAAAAATATACCCATCAAATGAAATAATAAGTCAGGTGGTTCTACATGTAATATGTTGTGTGTGGTATAGTTTTATCTATTTGAATATATATTTTTGAAAAAAAAAAACAGAAGTTTATATTTAAAGATATTTTGTTTAAGAATACATGTTACATGTTATTTATTTATTTTTTTTTTAGACAAAATATTTGCTAATAATGAGCTCTTTTTTATAGCGATTTATATGAATTAAAAATTGCCTTAAAGGCACTTTACTTGAATACCTACTCTTTAATTTTTAACAAGCTTCGACACTACTAGCATCCTACTTGTCTCACTCTTAGAATGAGATAAGTACTCCGTCGCTTTAAAGACAAATGTAGTATATTTAAATATGAACCCTAACAATATGAGCCGTTTTCCTTGGAAAAATTTAATTCCTAAGAAAATAGCTTTAATTGCGGACAGAGAGAGAGGCTGAGTTCAATTCCCCACCGAGGAGAAGTTAGTTTTATGATTTTTAATAAATGTTTAATAATAATTTAATGTACCTAGAAAAACTCAAAAACTATTTATTGGAAAACACTGGGCTAAGTAATTATGAACCTCATTTATAAAAAAGTTTTTCCAAGTTGTCTCGAACGATTTCATCCTTCGCACAGCTTGTGAGAGAAATTGCTTCTGCTTTAGAGTTGGAGGGTATGAGAGTCTCTACTGCAAATTACATTAAGATTTTACTAATTTGGTGCTAGATTACAAGATTGTTCTATCCATTTAAGAAAACCTTTTTTTAACCGGAAAAAAAACCCAGAGTTACAGCTTCTTTACAATTATATCTCTCCTAAAGACTTAAATTAAGGTTCTTTATTTTTTCAAGCAATAAATCTTTTAAAATGAACTTTTAATCCAAATTTTTAATTTTACTTCTTAAAACCAATCTAAAAACTTTGTAATGTCAAAATAGTTTATAAGTGTAATGTATGCAGGGATATAACCAAACTTTCTTTTCATTCAAATCTTTGTATAGTTACATTAAATTGTTACCTTGTATAGTCTAGGATAATAAGTTAATTTTGTACATATCCATTGTATTTAAACTTTTAGTTTAGGATAACAAATTATCAATTATGTGTATTTCTTTTATTTAAGTTTAATAAGTAAAATATATAGAGTAATTATTTTCAATGAATACTTGGTGCCTGAAATCTGTACTTTTCAAGTATTTTTCCTTATTTATTATTTTTGTGTTTGATTGTTTTATCTTTCTTTTCATTAACACTAATGCCCTACACTATTTTTATTTTCTGACGGATAATGAAGATCTCCTTTTTCATTTATTAAGTAATCTCATATTTGTGTTTTCTTTTTTTTGTTATTTTATTAATTTTAAATTTATTAGTGCCTTTTAATTTGCAATAAAGAAAAATATCTTCTTTTTTTAAAATAATGTTGATTATTTGAGTCTTTGCCTTTTTAATATTTTTTTCTTTTTTTGGCAATTGTTTCAATTTGCCTTTTCTTTTTCTGTTGTTGTTGTTTGTTTGTTAGTTTTGTTTTGTTTTATTTGCCAGTTTTTGCGATATGTTATCACGAAAGACTATTTTCTTGCAATTTATTAAAAAAAATATATATATACTCCAATTGTAATTGGTTGTAGGTGATGAATGTTGATTTAGGGTAGTTTTGTTTGGAAGGAAGTATTTATTATCAATTTTGTGTCTCATAATTGCGGTTCCTTTTTTTTTGTTTTATTTTGTATTTGTTTTGACTGCGTAATATTTTATCTTAACAGTACTAGATCAATAGTGGATTGCTCTTTTTTATTTATTTTAAATTATGACCAAGAAATTGACAGTAACCCAATAATTTCAGTGGAAAACTGACATTACATCACTATGTTCATTTTTATAATATTTATTTAACTTATTGGACGGACTGGAATGATTTTTTTGTGACTAAAATTTTCTTTTTATAAGATCTTATTTTGAAAATTAAATTAATTATATCTTAATTGAAAATTAACCAAGATTCATATATTTTCCATTGGTAACATATATTTTTGTGTTGGAAAATTAACTTAATGATACTTAAAAAATGGATTATAAAAAAATATCCTAAAACAATTGTTGTTAAAATATTAATGTTATTACTTTGAAGAAAGCAGCATGTTATTTTATTTTTATTGTTTCCATTAATTATTTTTTAAATTTTTTACTGGATTACAGAGAGAAAACACTTTATTTACAAGAATAGTAAATGTGTGGGCTGTCCTTCTAAAAAGGATTGCTAATAAACACAGTGTACTAATCAATCGGGCTGACATCTTTATAGGATAATGTAGTATTTTTTAAAAACAATATATATAAAAGTGTAAGTAAATCTACAGTTTTTTTTTAAAAAAAAAAACCTAAGTCCTAAATTAAATTCAAACATTAAGGTATGTTCAGGTACATGAAAATAAAGTAATATATAGATAACATAACGTAATATAGTTAAAATTTTAAAAAGTGAATAAAAGAAACATTAATTTTTTTTAAAAAAATGTAAACAATGGAAACAATAATAACAATTTAAAATAACATTAAATGACAATAACAAAATTTAATAAATATGGTGGCTTATGATACCTAAAGAGTCCAATATAATGTTTTCTCCTAGGAGTTTTAGGATTTCAATGTTGATATTAAATTTTTCAAAAAATATTTTTGTCCTTAAAGGTATTGTACCCCGTGCACCGAACCACAGACCGTAGACTTCATAATTCCTCTCCCCATGCACCTCTCGAAATTTTTCCTTATAGTATTCAATGCACTTGCTATAAATTCCTACTTTCTCTTTGTGCACATTTTCCGCCTGCTCAGGATCATTGCTTTCAAATCTTATGGTAGGGTCTATTATGGAAGCAGTCTTGTTGTCTGGGTGGAAAGCTAAGATGTCTGAGTAGCGAGTAGATCCAGTAGAGTCTACTGCGTATACTTCGTCGTAGCAAGTGTACCCCTGTTTTCTCAGCTCGTCGGAGATGGAGTTCTTCACATGATGGTGACGACGCGTGATCAGTAGCATGTTATGCGGACATTTGCCCAGCACATGGGCTGGTGTTTCGTTCTCTCTGCCACATCTGCGGCAGAGGGGTCCAACATTTCCTGATACTACACCGCTATTTCCTGGAACACCCCTGAGGGGGGCGTAGTTAGTGTTGAGTTTCACTGCATTACTCCACTCAGAGCCTGTTAAGATTTTCTTATCACTTATAAAACTGTTTCCTTTGGGGAAGTCCTTGAAGTGGTTAACTCCAATGCCCTGCCACCTGCAATTAGACCAACCCTCAAATGACTTCTCCCTAAGTTGTTGCCTTATTTTCCTGATATTTATATTGTTATCAGGTGGCTCCTGAATTTCTAAGCGACTCAAACATTCCTTGTACTCCCTCTCGTAATCAAAAATGCTCTGAAACTGAGGGTCCTTAACCGAACTCAGTTTCTGGGAGATATTGAGGTGTTGAAGTGGTGCTTCCCATGTACACCGAAGGATGCCGAGTCCACGAAAACGTCGGGGAGCATAGAGCATGGCTGATGATGTGTTGGCTGGTAATCCTATGAAGGCTTTAACACTCCTCCTGATAATAATATCGATCCCTTCCAACATTGACGTACGTAGCTTAGTGAGTGGAGCTGCTTGAAGAGGGTAAGTAAGTGAAGGAAAAACATACTGATTAAGGATGTTAAGTTTTTGGTCGGGCTTTAACAGATTGGACAAGGTTAGTTTATTCAGGTTCTCGTAAAGTTTTTTGATTGAATCTTCATTACAGGAAAGTTCTCCACTGAATGTGCAACCTAAATATTTAATGGTATCACTAGCATTTGCAGACACAATTTGACTCCCGTCGTCCAGGTATAGAGCTTTAGAGCTAAGTTCACCATTCAAAACTACAAGAGCGGTGCTCTTGCTGGGATTTACTGACAACCCAATCTCTTGAAACCTACGTTGAATAGCGTTAATCAGTCGTTCGGCTGCCTTAATATCACGGGCTGTTACTGCTTGGTCGTCAGCAAATCCTGTTAAGACTAATGGATCTTTACCTTCATTGAGCTGATAGCCGTGAGCATTAGCAACTTGCGGGTCACAAAATTCCTTGAAAATGTGATCTATGCTTAGGTTGAACAGTGTACTGGACATTGGCCCTCCTTGAGGAACACTTCTCAGTACCTTGATGTATCCTGTTTCATTCATACCTACTGAAACTTTTATTTCATTGTGACATAAAAGGGCCTCGATGCCTTTGGTCAAATCAGGAGACACACCATTATATTTAAGAGTCTGTACAACATGATCGTGGCCAGCATTGTCAAAGGCTCCTGTAATATCAAGAAAGGCTACAACTGCATCATTTTTTTTTTTTATGCATCTTTAAGGATGGCATCCATCAGCCTCGCATTGATGTGACAACCTGGGAGACCTTTCACAAAGCCTCTCTGGCAAGGGTGAAACGAGACTTGCCTTCGCAATTCAGCGTCAAATACTTTTTCAATTATTCTCCTTATGATGGAATACATTGTGATTGGTCTCCAGGATGAGACATTCTTTGTATCGCCTTTCCCTTTGAAGATAAGTATAGTTCTTCCTTTTCTGAGAGCTTCAGGTGTGTATGAAAATTTCAATAAGGTGTCAGCAATTGTTTTTATTATGTGAGCTACGTCTAAAGCTTTAACAGTCCTGATAAGGACTCCATCAGGACCTGGTGAAGTATCAAGCGAGGTGTATTTTATTGCCTGATGAACGTCGCGAAGATCCACGTTCATTAGGTCGGGTTTGGACGGAGCACTTTCATAAGACTCGCGTTCACTCTTATTGGGACTTTCAAAAACTTTTCTGTAGTGCTCCTCCACTTTCGAGATTACAATTGGGCACTGCTTGGGTTGATTGGCATTCATGATATTATTAACTACTTTTTTCCTTCTATTATAATAATTAAATTGAGCCAAGTCATACTGGTATTGTTCCCGCCTTTTTTCTCTCACAGATTTGCTAGACCTTTGAGGGTTAGAAGATTCACAGTTGCCTTTAGAAGTATTTTTATGTTTATTCTTCTTCCTCATTTTATAATAGTGGGCTGCCGGATGCTTCGGGCCTGGAAGCTCGTTATTGGCTTCCCGAAGAAACTTTAGGAAGTCATAGGTTACCGTGTCTAGGTCATCAGGTTTAAAAAGTTCTGCAGAGAGAGCTAAAATATCTTTAAATCTTGTTGAAAAAGCTTCGATAATTTCTTTAGTATCAGTTTTGCTTTCTTTATTAACACTCTTGTTTTTTAGGACATTCTGGATTTTAATTTCGTTTGCTACCATTGGATGTTTTTTAGCTATATGGGTCTTAAGACCCCTTTTGTTTTTGAAAGAGAAACTACATAGGTTGCAAATTGTAGTCACATCAATGTTTTTGCTGGTCACATCGCTGCTTAGTTGACTGGAGTTAGTGACTGAATTCAAAGGTTGCTGATTGACTCTGGTAGTATCAAAAAAAAAAAAACTAGGCTATTCATAGCCATGTTATTTAGTATACTTCGTTTCTCATAATGCAATAGTTAAAAAATTAAATTAAAAAAAAAAACCACTTGTGTACATTTTCATATATCTGATAGCCCTTATGACAACATGGAGAACTACACTTTAACCCCCAGGTGGTTAGGCTTGGTTATTATGGCGTTATTTGTGCCATTGCTAAAAGTGTTTTACTTTATATAATTTCTATTGCAATATTAGCAAAGATGTTGATTTATCTTGTATTATTTTTATAAGAAATATTTTGTGAATATGTTATTTATTAAATTTTTAATTATAATTACACTTTTATTAGTTTTTTAACTTATGTAGTTTTGAATTTATATTTTACTCCGATTCTTCATGTTGCACCAGAAAGAACTAAATTTAACATTGTTGAGATGCCGAAAAATTGTTGGTGGTACATACTATGTTTTCCTAAGTGGTTTTGTTTCCTAAATGTGAAAAAATTTCTAGTTTAACTTTTTATTTAACATTGGTCACTTTTTATGCAATATTTAATAATTTCTTTATTATCATTACTTCATTGTTTACTTAATAGTTTTCAATCAGAACTGGTTTAAGTTAATTATAATTTCGTTACTTTTTTCTGAAAAGATCCTAACTTCTATTATATAACTTTTTAATTAGGAAAGGTTTAATCTAATAAGACACAAGTAGTTTACTTTAATGCAACACTTTGTCTATCTTTTTATTAGTTATACTTAAATTAACAATAATCCATGCAATATTATTGTTTTTTGTAATTTGTTGACTTTTGTTTTTCTTTTCAATATTTCTGAAAATACTCTATACAACTTTCTTTACCAAGGCAGGAATAAGTAATTAAAAAAAAAACAATACTAATTTGAACAATCAAGTGTTAGTATATTTGAAAAAAGGCAAAATTAATATCAAGATATTATGATGGTAATTTCCAATGAAATTTGTTAAAACTTATTTTAACGTAGTATATAATGTTCATGCACTCAGTTTACTGCTCATCATTAGTACTGACTTTACAGACAGATGATATTTATTAACGTCATAGCACTTGATAAATATTACTGAAGTTACTTTCATTTGATAATGATTTGAATGTTTCTGTAAGTTTAAACTCATAATGATAGGAATCTAATTTATAAAGTTAAAGTTCCCCAAGAGATTATACAAAAATATTTCTCAGAATTGAGAAATTAATTATTAAAATTGGTTGCTCTTCATATATAACTACAGTCTTTAAGATTAGAGTTGGCACAATCGAAGGCGGGAAACTTAGAATAATGCTATATATAGAATCTATCTTGGAGCATAGAATCGGAATCCTAAGCAATTACTGATAAGAGACTGAAGCCAACTTTTGCCGAGAGGTTGCGCCTATAACTAAGTTTACCAACATAACAACACTCATTTTTTTCATTTAAACTGGAGAAGGTTGGCCATGCTTTAGTAACTATTCAAAGCCCGCTCACAAACATCAAGAAAACAAACCCTGCCATTGGTTATTGTTTACGTTTCACTCTGACGTCATTTTTTCACCTCCCCGGCATTACATAATAAACATTATTTTCAGCATATTTCAAGCTAAAAATAAGATAAAACACAATAAAAATATTTCAATAACCGAAACTAACTATCAATAATTAAAATTTAATAAAAATTAAATTAAAAACCCGAAGGCAAATAATTTCAGAGTTATGACATCACAAATTTAAAAAAAAAAAAAAAATTGGATTGCGGATTATAGGCGCAACCAAAGTTGGCTTCAATGTTATCAGTGATCCTCCTTCTATATTAGTATTATTCTAAGGCGGGAAACAACAAACGTGGAGGTAGTTTTGGAGTTATTAAAAGGGAAAATCAGTGTTGACATGTTATATTTTTTTTTGGAACAGGAGTAGAGTAGGGCATTTTTTTCTGAAGTTGCATTCAAGATGGGGGACCAATAGAATCCAACTCTAATCTTATAGAATGTATATATTCTAGGATTTTTTTCTGTTTTAAATTCCATATTTACATATCAAGAAATGATTACTCCTTTAAATTTTTAATCTGTTACTGATTACATGTTACTGATGTATAGTTAGTAATAGATTCAACATCACTTTGAAAGTTCGGAAAAACTTTGCTATAGGGAATTCTATTCCCTGTTATTAGTGCTATATCTCAAATGGTCGTTGTTGATACTTTGTTTATTTATTTACATGCTTTCTTAAACCTTACCTTTTACTGAAGAAAGCAATTATTTTTTTAAAAAAAGCAAGTAATTTCTTTGTTGACTTTATTTAGAAATCCAAGTCTGAAACACCATCAGAAGGAACATTTACTTTTAAAGTTATCTTAAATGTGATAGTTTGTTTGAATTGGACTGATAAGAAGGATTATAATTGCTTTTTTTTTCTTTTTTTTACAAATTTTCAAACATAATAAATCTGTGGATTTGGTATTGGGATGAAAAAGTGCACTTGTTTTTTTTTGTTAATTTTTGCTACAAACACAGTCCAAGGGGTTTATTTCCGATAAGTTTAGAACTCTTAGCCTTTTCTGCAAAGACTACTTTTTTCTCTCTCTCTCTAATTGTTCTTCAGTCATTATACGGATGATAAATCCAACGCATGGATTATTTGCCCTCTATAGTATTTAACTTAATAACTTAATGTTTAGACTTTGATTCCAAGAAGAAGTTGGTCGAACTGAATATAAGATAACTGATCAGTCAGAGGTCATTGCGGTTACTTTTCCTTACTCCTAATAAATCTTAGTTTAAATTTCAGGAGAGGGAAGCTCCTAATAATGTTAGGTAATTTATTTATTTTTTTTAATTAATTAATTGTTATTTGCATATATTTGTTTTCTCCTACCCAGCTTTCTTTGTAAATGTTTTGTTGTAGTATATTTTCTCTTTGGGTGCTACTTTTTTGACTTTTTTAAAAATATAAAACTAATATGTAGTTTTTAAGATAGTCCAAGTATAAATTTTTCTTCTATATTAAATCCAATTTTTTTCGATTTACAATGCTTTGCTGGAATTTAGGTTTCTAATAATTATATGCAAAATTTAGTTAAATTCAGTTATACATTTTGATAATTTTGAATTTGTGTTTGATTATTAAATTAATGTTTTAATGTTTAAAATTATTGAATATGTATTAATTTGTGATTTGAAAAATAATATGAATTACATGAACTTATGTGGGAGACCCAAAAATAACAAGTTTAAAAATTAAAATGTGTTTGTCAAAGAACATTTTCAAAAGTTTCAGTCTCTGGGATTTGGAAAATTGAGAAAAAATTATTATCGTGTCTTTTTTGTGGTTTTGTTTTCAAAACAGTACAGAACCTAAAAAATAACATATTGTTTTTTCAAGTCTGCAATAGCGAAATTGACGATCGCGTAAGCTCTAGAAAAAAAAAATGTCTAACTCCTTTAGGCCAATTAATGCAGAGGGCCATTATAATGCATGCATTATAAATGTCAGAATTAAGCCTAGTCTAGCCTGCTGAAGAAATTTTTCTTTATTTTTGGGTCTAGGCAAAATTGTTTTAGATTAATTTCTTCATCTTGTATCTTACTCATTGTACTTCATGTAATATTTGATATGTTCACTTAAAGAATTAAAAACTAAAGAGCATTTAGTCCTTTGAGTAACAAAATGAGACTAAAATTTATCAAATAAATGTTATTTTATATGTGGCAATTCGTCCAACGTTAGGATGAGAAGAAGCTACATGCCAAGAGATTGTCAGATGCTTCTTAAAAAGGTGTTACTAAAACATGAAATAAAACATTAAATAGATGTATTTTGTAAATGTTACATTGGTGTGCGCTCATTTAATCTTTTATTTAACCTGCCTGTTAATTCACTTGATAACTGCTTTGTGAAAAAAAAAAAAAAAAAAAAATGTTCTGCCAGAATCATTGAAATTGTTTAAAGTTTGTAAATGTATGTAATAAGTACAAATGCTAGTTCAGTAATTAAAGTTATTTTTGATAAATGAATATTATTTAATGTATATTGTCATCAGCTTGGCATAGAGAACAATGATGTGTAAAATTTAAAATAGATTTAAATCTATGTATATTTATGTGCCCTATGTAGCAATTGTTCTTTATTGCTATAGAATGAGGTGTTTCTCTAAAAAGTTGTATTTACCCCCGTAATAATCTTATTACTAAATTTAACAGTCCATGTTTGTAGTTTGAATTGCATTCAAAAATTTCACTGAGATTGGTTGTTATTTATTTTATATTGAAGATTATCATGCAAAGGAATTAAACAAAACTTACAATTACGAGATACTTCTATTTATGATCTTTTAACACAATAGGGTTACGGACTAACAATTATTTGTACCTTACAAATTACCTTATCAATTCAGTGCAGTATATCAACCAGGTACCTTTTAGTTTACTACCCTCCTAAAAGGGGTACCATGGTTGGCAAAACTTTAGCTAAGTACGTAAGCAAGACAAAGAAATATTCTGTCCAAAGTACTTTTGGACAATGGAATTTCACTTCTGTATAAAAAAAAGTGATAAAATCCCTTAGTCTAATTATCTATTAAGACAAAGGAATACTTTGTCCAAAGTACTTTTGGACTAAGGAATATCACTTCTGTATATAAAAGTTATAAAATCCCTTAGTCTAATTATCTATTAAGACAAAGTAATACTTTGTCCAAAGTACTTTTGGACTAAGGAATATCACTTCTGTATATAAAAGTGATAAAATCCCTTAGTCTAATTATCTATTAAGACAAAGACTATTGTCTAATTTTCATTCCCACCTAGTTTATGTCAAATTGGCACTGAACTAAAAGAGTCTTTGTTGATTTTTGGTCTTGAGGAAAAATTAAAACGCTCTCTTTTGCGATATTCCGACCTCTCCTTGGATCATTTTCAAAGAGTGCCCACTTTCATATGCTATGGAATATATTTAAATAATATTTTGAATTATTATTTTTTATTGCTTATTTTAGAGGGATTGATAAAAATGCACTCTCTTACTGGGTATTGAACTATGTATCTTTAGTTTATGCTGTAATATTGTTAAAAACTGAGCTGTGACTGAAAATTCTTCTTTCTTAATTAATCAGAATTAGTATAAAAGATATTATTTATCTTCTCACTATTCTAAACAACTAAAAAAAGAAAATAGTCTGTGTTTAAATAAGTCCCTGTTTTAATGAAATTTAGCATTAAAGATATTTTAATTACATCCTAAAATAAATTATTATTTACCCCCTCTTACTTAAAAATGAAAGTATATAAAATTAGTTTATGTGAATAGATTAGATTCTCATGATTATTACGTAGACGTTATTATAGTAATCTAAGTGCCTTTACATAACTTTAATTATGCATCCTCCTCTTAATTTTATTAAACTGTTTTATTTTCTGACATTTGATTGATTGTGTCGGCTAGGCTTATGTGTAACTTATTTATAATAAAAACAAATAAATATATAAAAATTTACCAGATTTTTGTCAAACTCATTAGGTATTGTCTGTAGCAAAGGTGGTTTGGAGCCCGCCCGCAACAGACATTTAAGGTCCCTCTTAAATATAGGAATGTACATGTACAATGAATGTTTCCCAATGCTTGCCCATGTCTCGGATCCTACTCTTACGCCACAGGGCATTGTTTAATACAGCTGGTGTAATACCAGTGTTCCTGATATAAGTGGATGTAATTTTTCATTTTTTTTTGAGCATTTATTCATGGAGACAACATAAGTTTCTTGAATAAATCATTCATCCCACCAATTTCAATCCAATTACCCACATATGCTACAATTTCCTGCATTCTTTCTATTTCCATATATTGATGGCAGAAAAATCGCTAATTTTTAACTTAACTAATTATTTACAGGAACCACAGAATTATAATGTCTCTGAGTTTATCTATATTATAGTAATAATTGCTTTTCAAAAACTATTTTAAATCTTTATAAAAGTTTTATTCAGTGTGAATATTTTGTTTGTTGATTTAATAAAATATGTCTTTTTTTTTCTTTTTTTAAAATCTGATGAGATAAAATTATTTTTGTTCTGCTGTAATACTAGAGTATGGCTGTGACTTAAACTGTAGCTAATAAAACTGTCTTTTTTTCTATACAATTTACAATTTTTTAGGCTGTAAAAAGTTGAATCTCTTAGAGTATTCGGAGATATCTTTAGTAGATCCTCTTGATCTTGTAATAAAATAGCAATATAATTAATATTTTATGACCTTCCAGATTACCTCTTATCTAATATATTTTGGTTTCCGAAAAATCGTTTTTATTTGGTCTCCATCTAAAAATTACATAAAAAAACAAAATCTCAATAAGATCCTTGAGGGATTGGTTTGTAATGTGTAAATTAAAATTTGTAAATTGCAATCAAATAATTTAATTATTATTCATTAATTTATCTAAAATCAATAAATTAATCAAGCTTTTTTTTTATCAACTTTCAGGTTTAATTAAAAGTAATCCTTATCAAAAATTTCTTTCTTGGATTAAGTTCTAAAAGAGGTCTGAGATTATTTTATTGTAAGTCCAAATTAAGAAATATTTATTGGTATCATATAATCCACTAAAATTGGATATCATTGGTGAAATAATCTGTATACTTTATTGTCTACTTATGGCTAATTGCAGTTGTTATTATATTATGCGTATATAAGTATTTAGTATCTCACCTCAATGACTCTAATAATGAATGAGCCATTGAAAGTAAGCATTCAGAGTTCTGCTCCTGAAATCTATGTCTCCTCTTTCTTAAGTTCTACCGAACTACTATAACTATTCTTAGGGTTACTTATTAGCAATAAAGATAAGCTTGTAGTTCCTCTTCCAACCACAACCCGACAAGGGTCAGAGGAAATTGTATTTAGAAGTATATATGATTCAATTTATAGATTGTGTTGTTTGGCACAAAGTATTTCTATTCATAATTGCAAATTTCACTTAAGTCAAAGGGTTAAACTACACCTACTTTAAATTTATCATATTTAAAGATTAATCAAAAAGTTGGCCAGTAAGAATTTACTTTTAAACACAAAAGTGTTGCGTTTTGTATGAGAAATTATAGAATAATTTGGGACTTCAATAGAATATTTACAAACGTCATAATTTGACCTCAATAAAAAGTACCTATTTTACAAATTTTCTTTTTACAAGTTGTTAAAATGTTTTAATATTTATATGGTCACTCAGAATAATTACCTCAATAAATATTATATTTTTGCTCCTTTAATATATATTTTTTTT
>KZ652301.1:102958-113514 GCA_001010745.2 Gerris buenoi
ATAAACATGGTCGTAAAAGCAGTGACGCCAACCTGATTTCAACATCTTCATTACATTAACCATTCATTTTCTACTATTTATAAAATAATTAAGTTGCAATCTTTACTTTTTCGCCCTACTTTACTTTTTCGCCCTACTTTTTACTTTTTCTCCCTACTTTTTGATTCAGGGATGAAAAGACCTGGTTTAGTCCCTCTAAACTAATTCAAAATCATAACTTTTTTACCCTACTGGAGATAAAATATATTTATTATAAAAAAATATATATATCATTAGTCAAATATTTGTAAAATTGTGTTGTTTATTTTTATTTTAATAAAAATAAGACTATGATTTCAAAAAGCTATTTACTGATAGTTTTTTTTCCTGTTTTATCTGAAGTTTGCAGTTGCTTGCTTTGAACTGAAAGGAAATTGAATGCTTTGCTATTCTTGTATAAATTAAGAGTTATTTTTATTTCTCGACTTTTTCTTTGGAGATTCATTGATTTGTTTTACTTTGATTAATTTTTATTTCTCCTTGTCCCACTCTTTCAGTTTTGTTATAGAATTATGTTGATGTGTATTGAATGTGTTGTAGTTACGTATGTGTTTTTGTTTATTATTTCGAGTGGTTTATTGCTAGGATGTCTTTCGTTTTGTGTCAGTTTATTGTTACTGTTATAAAATTTACCTTTTTCCTCCTGTTCTTGACTTACTGCTATGTATGGTGATCGAAATAAATTGTAATGTGTAAAATAAAGTTTTTATTTTATTAATTAATTGTTGATTTATTACTAATAATTTCTTACTTCCTCATATTATAAAGAGAAAGTATTGTGATGGCATGAAAATTCGATCATTTTTATTATTCAACAATTTTGAATAAAAATTTATAATATTTAGTCTATTTAAAGGCACTTCTTAGATTGTCGCTGGGGCATGCAAGCAACTTCTAGACCGGTAGCGAGAAGTGAAGAGAGGAAGTCGGGGCATAGAACCAGTTACCGCACAAGGTGAAGATGTAGCCCCTACAGTGGCGAGCCCGCAGGGGGGGAAGGCTCTGTCTACAACCCTCTAGGCTAGACAATTCTATGCTACCACAAACTACCTCCTGCAACTGCCTACCTTCCTGATAACAGTGTAACGCTTTTTGGTGCCTTTTTTTGGTAACGCTTTTCGAGTTTATGTACCATATCCAAGACATGAAAATGTCAATAAATCTGATAAACTATAGAAAATTTAAAAATAAGGGATCAACAGAAGAATAAATCAATAAATCTGATTTTATTGAAATTTTAAACAAAAAGTTTCTGGGATCTAGGATCGAGATTATTTAAGAAAAATGATTTTTTTTTTATTGTAAGTAAAACTTAGTTAACTCATAGGTTTATCGTCTCATCAAAATTACAAGGAACAAAATAGACTTTCTTCTAATGTCATTAGTTTGGTTAAAAATTAAACTGTCTAAATAAATACTCTATTAGATTAAGTATTTTAGTTCTTCATCTTCCAAAAAGAAATGGCTCAAAAATTCAGATTCAATTTATAAGTACTCTAAATAAGTATTTATTACCCAATTCTAAACATTTACAAAAATAAACAACGTTAATACCTGTCAATATGAACTCACATATAATTACAGGAATTCATCTAGAACATCTCGAGGGATCATTATGTATCTCCTACTTCATACTATTTGGCTAATTTAGCATTGGTAAATTGTGGTCTATATTGTTATCTGACCAAAAACCACTTGTGTGGTAAAAGTAGTTTAGGCTGTAGGTGCGTCAACGTTAGAGTGACTGCTCGCTAGCTTGGTTTCTCGCTCCGCGTTAAGCGTAGGAATGAGCTATCTCAATTTTTTTGATCTAGGAATACACTAGGGTTCTAGACGAATCCAAAAAGCCCTCATTCATTAAAATCGGTTCAGTAGTTTAGGCTGTAGATGCTTCAACATAAAATGAATGAAGAATAAGAATAATAATAAGAAGTTTATTAGACTTATTTTCTCTACTTCTACTCGGCCGATTTTGACAATTTTTTTTATTTTTAAGCTACAGGACACTTGTACGTTTAGGTAGCTTGTACGTATTTCACGCTGCAGACCCTCAAAAACCCTAGTTTGTCACCTACAGTATACATACACTGGCAGCTTTTGTGAAATTTTGACTTGGCGGGGCAGAACGCTGCTGCGTTCCTAAATTCTGGCAAGCTTTCTAAGAATATTTGAATATATAACGAGAATGTATTTTTATTATATTGTATGTATTGAATCAGGAAAAATATTTTGACAATACTAGTTACTTTCATGGTGAAGGGAGGCCACACATGTCAGCACCGAATGAGGGCCGTGGTTTGTAACTCAACACAGAGTTTAATATATTTCTTGATGCTCACGTAGCAGTTTCCCGCACCATGCCCGTCAAAAAGTAAACAAAACTAATCCAAGTGCCAGAGAGGTGAGGACTACACTTAAAATTTCCTTAGATTTATTCCTCACCGAGTGTTGTCCAACACACGGCCGTCATACAGTGTGGACAAGTGATGTCCGGCCTTAAGTTATTTAAAATTTATGGACTAAGAATAAATACCAGTACTGTCATACTTTGGTACTAGTCAGTAATATATACAAATAGACTAGACGTAGATATGCAAGAGTGCCAAATTATTATTATTTTTAATGTTATAGCTTTCACTCTATATATAAGTTTACTATATTTACAGCTACTTCCTCTATTTTTCAACACCATGCATAAAATTACGAATATATTTATTTTTAAAATCATATATTTCAATATAAAGTAAAGGAGTTACATAATAGGTTTTTATTATAAACAATTCCAGATTTAACAGAACAAAAATAAAAATCTAAACAAGTGTAACTAACAATTACAGCCTTCAACAAGCCATATAAGATTTTATTTAGATCTGCAAAATTTACAGATAACTTGTGTCACAGAAAATTGGAAGTAACCTGTGACAAAACAGTTAGAGGCTTACTTCAAACAAATAGTAAACAGAAAACAAACAAAATAAAATATACATTAGAAATAGTTAATATCAACCCAGTAACATTATATCACTTTATTTCCATATTTGTTATATATAATATATTTATTGCTCTATTTGGTTATTACAGTATAAGATTACTAATAATATTTGTTATATAAAATATTTTTTGAGAATACAAATGTTTAATATTCAGCAGTGTAGTTTTTATTAGAAAATTTTTCGACCCACCACTGTGTGAGGTCTAAGTAGAAATTGGGTCCCTCTGGTTGGTAGTCAAGATAGGCTCTGCCGGGGACAGTTATGGCAGGTTCTATTTGGCTTCCTCCATGCCAGTCGTTAAATGTACTTATACCTACTGATTCTGCCTTCATTCCCATTACCTGTCTCCAGCCAACCTAAAACCAAAGTCAATCAATTTAAGTTATGGGCGTTCATAAAAATGTTGACAAACACACAAGACCAAAACGGTTCCCTATCCTTTGAAACACAATTTTTTGGACGATAACGAGGATTCGAGTCTGCTAAATGTAAGCTGTTAATCAAACAAGTTTTTACTTACTAACCTCATAATAATTGCCATGTATTCTAGGTCGAGTATATTTTGAGTTCCATGGTTTTATTGCTGTATCGATTGAGCCTGGTCCAACACACGGTATGAATTTAAGATCATTCTTTATTGCATATTTCATAAGATCTGGCCAATTCTTCCAGGTAGAAGCATAGCTATATCCATTTATAGCATGATAAGTGTAATAACCTGAAAGATAAGTAGATTGATCACAATAACATTACCACTTTTTCACTAGACAGTTTCAAACTAGTTTGAAGTGCGGTTGGAACAAGCCTTATGTATAAAAAATTGCAAATTTAACAAATAATTAATTTGAACACAAACCATCTAAATGGGCGGCCTTTATTGTATATCGGTGATCTGAAGTTATTATCAGTCCAAGGAACAGTCCATCATAAATGGTTCCACGTACGCTGTAATTTCCATGCTTGTGAAGTAATTTTTGCCATTCACCTGCGTTTATGTGGAAAAAATCATTGATAAAATACACCTGAAAGTAAAAAATAAATAAATATAGTTGACTGACAGTGGAAAGCCGCACACCTAAAACAGGTTAGTTTAAGCAAGTCTTCATTGAATGCAAATTGCACCTTTTTTTATGGTTTTCCGAAATCCTTTTGAGTTCTTCCATTTTTACCTGATCCTTGCTATAGTTCCTTAACCTACGAGAAAACCCCCAGGAAATCCCCTCCCCTTATACATTTATCCTACCTGATTTTCCACACATCATTCATTTACTTCACACCCACAAGGACATTATGTGCAATCCTTATAGATATGTTTCCTATTTCATTATTTAAGTGTTAAAGATAACCTGTGTCTTTAACTTTATTTATTATTATTTAAACAAATACCACATTTTGTTGTACAATTTGGCTTTGACTACAGTTTTGATCGGACATAATTTTTAAATGTTTTTTCTTTTTAATTTAAAAAGACTTGTTGTTTATTCCCTTACTTATTCATGTAACATTTTAATTTGTAGATCACTGAAGAAGCTCAGGATCCCTGGGCAAAAGCTCTGATGAAATAAATAAATACCACTTGAAAGACTTTCATTCCAAATAAACCCTCCAGCCTTCTATAAGATTCTTAAAGTCCAAAAATAAAATATCTTCTATTTTAAAAAAAAATCTATATTTATATTTTATCAAACAGATGTACGCAAATACTATCTGAAACATACTCAACTCACAGTTGATCCTTCCATTATGGTGCTACAATATGCTTGTATGTCATTTCTGTAAAAAATCCTCTAAGGATATTTTAAAAGTGGATGTAAAAAAAAACTACTAAATTAACTAAGACTAAAGCCAATTTAGTGCTTCAACTTGTTTGTGACATCCACTGATACTGAAGCCAGCTGGTTTTAATTGGTTTGCTGGTTTAGTATATCAATCACAATTTCTTTCTTTATTCTATTTATTGTTTATTTTTAAATACTATATCTAAAAGCTAGGAATATTTGTATACTGACCGGATAGTGTACGTGATCTTTCCTAATTTTGTAAAAAGCCTCATGAAATCCATAATTGTTAAATAGATATTCAATATTACTTCTTAAGTTTGGTATATGACGATTTTCATAATTTTCTATTTGAGGTGCCACTTTTAAACTGTATTCAGAAGCTGTGTCTAGGATATTTTGGAAAACGTCATCAGCCGAATAGGAATTGGTTGGTTTCCAAGGAACTATCACAACTCCTGAAAAAAAAAAAAATAAAAAGTAATTAACAGATTAAAAATAGTGGTGTCACCTGTTGATTGCTACATTGAGAAATTAGGTATAGTTAGGGTAAGTGTCCACCTGAGACTAAATCTCAGAACCTTATCCACTTGAGAGCAACATCAGCCTCTCCCGAGTCTCGGAGAGTCGGCGAGTCTCCGAGACTAGTCTCAGCCCCATGTCCACTAGCCATTTCAATCTCGAGAGCGAGTCTCGATACTAAAAAGTCTCAGATGGACACTTACCCTTAGGTTCCAAATTTGAACGTGTGATAATATCTATATTTAATTAAGTACTTGAGCATTGCGTATACATGTTAGTTGTGTTAAATAAAACTTACAAGGCCTTCAGGTGACCTGAATGGAATAAAATATTGCTAAATCTCTAAATCTTAGTTTTAATTTTTTTTTTTACCTCTCATTTTGGATACTTACTAATATACTTATAATATAATATACTTACCTAATACCTCACTGTAATAAATAAGTTTTATTTTTCTAGCCTAGTCTTAGATACCTGACATCTAAAATCCTACTGAAATAAATAAAACTGTAATTCTATTGTTTTTATTGTAACGCCTTTTTCTTGGCAATCAAAAAACTGGTTTTAGTGTGTTAAGCAGTATGTTGATTGAGAAAATTCCTGGACTAGCTCTATGTACGTGCATACCATGTCTTACAGTGATTATAAATATTTATTTAATATTTTTCTTGTTCAAGTTATGTTCTTGTTTAATATGTTGTTAAAGATATTATTATGAAGTAACAAAATACTTTTAAGAATTCTTGAAGAACACTCAGTCTTCAAATGTTTACTTTAACCCATGGAACATTTTTTGTAAATACTCTGGACGTACAACTAAATTTGTTGTAGTGATTTGGAATAAAAAAAAAATAAAGTTATGTTTTTATGGTTTAGAAAGTCCTTTTTTAAAATTAATATAGTAAATTGTGTAATATAAAGAATCAAGTCCAACTAATATTACCTAAAAACACGGGAAAGCATAATAATATGTGGAATCATTGTAATACACATTATAAGTTACGTTTTTAAGACTTCTTATAAAAAATATAAAAATATTTTAGTATTCTTCTTTAATTATTTAGAAATGACTTACCTATGCCTGTTTTCCTTATTTGTTTCATGTGAATACGTAAGACAGTCTTATTTGTGGAGTCATAAGGTCCAAGTTGAGGGTAAAAATTAGATGTAATATACTCGGTTCTATTCAAGCTTTTCTTAGTGCCGTTATTTACGTCGGGAAAAGAATTGTAGTTCCAGTGACCCCAAACATCTTGGTCCTTAACCCTCGACCACGTGTAGTAAAAGGTGAAGACATTGTAATTAGGGGTCGTCGGGTATCCCTGACCCAGTAGCTTTTCCAATATCTCATTGGTCGGCCTCTGCGAGTATATTTTAAGTTTCCTTTCGATGGCCTTGTATCGGAACTCAGCTTCAGAGGGGATCTTCAAAGTAAGTGCTTCGAAATGCTGAGGTGGCGATGGATTCCTTATAGGTTCGTGAGTAGGCGACACAAATGTACCAGAACGAGTTTTTTTATTATAATTTATAGGCAACACTAGTATTATTATTAGTAATATAAAACACGCTAGAAAAATATACTTAAATTTTTTGATAAATTTTAATAATAAACCTGCGTTTCTGAGAATCATATATATATGTTATTTAATATTATTTGTTTTCGTTACTTATTTAATAAAATTTTTATTTTTTTTCTTATAATATAAAAGGTTAATACTTAAATATTGTCTGCAATATTTGGAGACAGGATATCAAATTTCATTTTTTTGTAAATTCCAATATTTAATACATCCAGCTAGTCAACAATACGTTGAATTATCCACTGACGTAGTTGAGGATAAAACATTATTTTATTAGATAGGTATAGTTATTATTTTATAATAAGTACATATATACTGATATAAGTATTACTATAATTATATTCTGATTATGAAGATGGAATTTTTCTTCTTTTAATTTAATTTTATTGTTATTTATAGAAAATACTTTTGTAAGGTATTAGAAACTTTTCCTGACAGTAGAGACAGAACTTTGTGAGCTTCAAGTGGTACTACTGAGTGCATTGTAAATATTTAATAACACGGAATCGTTTTTTAAAAAATATTTTTTAAATCGTGAGCAGCTTCTTGTCTTTTCTTACTAATACTGCATTATCATTCTTACGAAACTTTTCAAGTTATTTTTAAATGAAATTTAAAATGCTCATATAAATTTCTAGCTGCATTAAAATAATTCACATACACAGGTAAAATAATAACTTGGAAGAGTTGCTTTGTGCGTTTATATAAATTTAATATATAAGTAATACTTTCAATTCTTTGGATTTCGCATAGTCATAATTGCACTTAAAAATATTGTTTTTAATATTTTCAATAGAAATTAAAAGTCGGGTCCAATCAATACATAACCACCATGGGCGGGTTCACTGATGAAAAGGTAAAAGTAGATTTTCCGATCACGTAAAAAGTAGTCACAGTTAATTTATAACACGGTTTAAAAAAAAAGCTGCTAGCAGTCGAACTAAGTTACTCCCCACGCCCCCCAAAGAAACTTAAAAGCATTGCACATTCAAATTAAAAGGCCGAGACAAAACAGAAAAGTTTTCAGTCATGTACCTAACACTAGTGGCGCTGTGCTCCCGATTGATTTTGAATTTTTCAGGGGTCGAAGTCTTGAAATAGGCGTTCGCTTCATGATTTCTTGATGAGTATTTTTATTTATGTATACGCCTATTTAATAATCGACCAAACAGTCTGATTAATCTGGGGCTTTATTGTTTAAATTAATATTATTGGTAAAACGTATATATTCGTGAGAAATATGCCTGAGAAAGGAGTTTTTCAAACGAAGTGAAACCGAAAAATGCTTCAACACTGCTTTGAATCTGGATTCTCGATCCGAGCACCTCGCGATCGCCAGCCCAGCCAGTAGTCAACAAAAAGCGGCCATGTTTGTCACTCCGCGGTGTAGTGCGATTATTTGTGTTAAAATGATTATTAAATAGTAATATGTGCGTTTAAAATACTTTAGAAAGTTTACCTGGTAGTTTGTGCGAACTTATAAACATGGATACGGTTAAAGCGTTTAATTCGGAGGTGAGTTTTCATGTATTTCGTTTTCTAGTTTGTGACCTTCTTAGATACCGCTTTATGATTATGCCTTTTTCTAAAGCATTATCTTAAAAATATTAGGGTTAAATTCTCAAATACAGATTATGCTACATTGTTATTTTAATGCTACCTTGTTAGTTTACACTCGAAGTTGATACATTCCTTGCTTTTATACCTTTATTTTTATATTTTCCGATAAGTTGCTCCTTTGAAGGTTATGATAATGAACTTTTCTCGTCTTGTAGGGAGTAGTTTGATTGGCTAGGTTCGGCGGGTTTTGAATTTTTTATATTTTTTAATTGCTAAATTAGCGTTTTAATTTCTTTCAGTTGTAAATAATTTGGCTCTGACTTCTTTTTAAATGCTAGGAAACCATGCGCGTTGCGCTTGGTGTATCTTAACATCTTATTTGTTGTATCTGGCTAACCAATTTTCTTAAATTTGTCAAACATTGTCTTTGTTTGGAAACTCTTCTGAAGTATTGGTTTATGATTTATTGATGGTTAGATCTTTTCTTAACTTCGTTGACTAAAAAGTAATATGGCCCTAAGGTTTTTCCAATTTTTATCTGGGTAATTCCTTGGTGTGTCTAAAAGCTTAGTTGAGACCTTACGACTCTACGAATGGATAGGAAATTTTAATATACTCGTAGACTGCATCATGACAAACTATGTAATAAACAGAATAAGTATAAAGAAAATTTTTCACTTTATTTTAGTGTTTTAAGAGCGAGTTCTGAAGCATTGCTCACCTATTATGACTTGTTTTCTTTCCAAGTCAAGCAAACTAGTTAGGCATTATTGGAATTAAATCAAAAATAATGATATAAGAAACATTCTCAGTATCAGTAGGCGCTTCATCTCAGTTTGATAGTGCCTGTGATGAAAACTTAATACATTGAAGCAATACGCTTTTATGTTATTTTAGAGCAAGGATGAGGTTAGATCAAGCTTGTCCTCTCTGTAAAAGCTTATTTTGTCCATCCTTTGGCAAAAGTAATACTTCTTAGTTAAATAAATGTATTGTACCATCTATTTTCATTAAGGGCGTATAGAAAGGCATGTTGCCCAACAAGTCCAGTTGAAAGAAGCAGTTGACCGGATAAAAACTCAAACTGGTTTTGGGTTTTAGTGTGAAGCTCCTCTTCATGCAATAGCTTTACACTAAAGCACAACAATAGCAACACTCAAATATTGCTGCTCACAATTAAAAACTTTATTATTTTTAAGAGTCTGATATGGGTACTAACTGAACTAGCCGAGGTCTGGCTTGTTCAAAACTGTAACAACAGCCTTACAGTTACAATCGAGGTTGGTATTTCTGAATGCACCGGTAGCTCTCAATTAACCTGGTTTGGGATAATAGACCGAGAGCTGGCTACATGAAAAATGTTCTCATAAGGTAAATGGATAATTTTTATTACAAAATGCACCTTTGGTGCAGACGATCAAAGAAATGCATGTCCGCCACTCCGAAGCGGGCGGCGTGGGGGGTTGCCACCCTTCTTGGTAGGTGGAAATTCCTTTGCACAAAATAACCCTGGTTCAAAACTGTAACAACAGCCTTACAGTTACAATCGAGGTTGGTATTTCTGAATGCACCGGTAGCTCTCAATTAACCTGGTTTGGGATAATAGACCGAGAGCTGGCTACATGAAAAATGTTCTCATAAGGTAAATGGATAATTTTTATTACAAAATGCACCTTTGGTGCAGACGATCAAAGAAATGCATGTCCGCCACTCCGAAGCGGGCGGCGTGGGGGGTTGCCACCCTTCTTGGTAGGTGGAAATTCCTTTGCACAAAATAACCCTGGGAATCAATAGAGGATCAAATTTTAAGAAAAAAATGCAGTATAAAGTTTTTTTGTTAAATTAATATTTTTTTGAGTTATTCATGATCAAAATCTTGCAATTTTCTTTGAAAGAAACGTTTTTGAATGTTTTTTTTTTTTTTGTTTTTTTACGAATAACTCAAAAAATATTAATTTAACAAAAAAACTTTATACTGCATTTTTTTTTCTTAAAATTTGATCCTCTATCGATTCCCGGGGTTATTTTGTGCAAAGGAATTTCCACCCCCTGAGAAGGGTGGCAACCCCCCAAACATCGAGCAA